>VMDO01020209.1:0-37983 GCA_007922755.1 Pedetes capensis | reverse complement strand
TGAAACCCTAAGAAATTCATTATCATGGATATATATATATATATATATATATATATATAGTATCTGTTTATGTACATGTATTTATCTGAGTTTTATACTTAAAAAGAGTTAAGTTTTTTTAAATGCCCAAGAAACAATTTTATCCTTTTCAGGATGACATATTCCTGTGGAGAATGCACACTGGAGTTGTCAAAAGAGGGGTCCCCTATAGCTTCCTGATGTATCATATAAAAACTTGTCCACATAAGCACTTCAACACTCATTTTAGTGAAATCCCTTTCTAAAATGTTTGCCCATATTACAATACAGGGTAATTCAGGGCATCTCTGGAGTTGTAGTCAATATTTCTTTTTAATAATAAAGAAAGAGAAAAGTGTCCTCATTTTAGACTATAGTTTGTGTGATAATAAGTTAGACCAGACATTTCTATATATTTGTGTTTGTATTTTCTGTCAAGTTCTGGTACAAAACATTCTTTTCCTATTTAAACAAATATTTAAGTGGTTTCCCTTTATGCTTATTGAAGATTTAATATTTTGCTTGTCAGATATTTTTATGATCCTATATAATAACTTCACATTTTAATTCTACTTTTTATCCATGATTCTTTGGCATCAAATATAACCATGCCCATGGATTTCCCTAAGGAGTCAACGATAACCTTTGCCCTATATGTTGTCCTTCTTTTTGTCATAGAGCTTTTTATTTTATCACATTGTCTTACAAATGATTTGTGTGTATCAGTAATAGAAAAAATCATAACTGGAAATTGGAAACAATGTGACAGCCAGGTTAGATTTTCTGAGAAATACTCTATAATTTCATAGAGAACATTCATGAGCTGGATTAACAGATATGTGCCAAAGGCAAGAGAAATAAAAGAGATTTTGGATAATGACACTCATTTAATTAGAGTATCTCCTACTTCCCAAATCCTATAGACAATTCCTTTTACTGTGTATAAGCTCCATTGTTTCCCAGATGACACCCATGAAACCATAAAATTCAAAGGGCTTCCTCCATTTTATATATAATCTTATCTTCATGGAGCTTGATAAAGCCACTGACATAGAAGAGGCTGCAGATTATAGTCCCTTAGTTTTACTTTTACCATAGAATTCCTTGAGCTAGGCCTAAAATTTAGTACTTCTCTGCAATGTTCCATCACCTTAATGCAGGATGTCGTTAAAGGCCGATGTAGAACTGTGTGCCCTCTCTTCACTCTGCTGTCAGCAATTCATTGATGCAAACGAGGATCACATTTTCTGCTGTCTCATCAGACACAGTCATTTAAATTAAAGAAACAAATAATTGGAAGAAATAATTTATCTTTCCTTATTTACTCTTTGGGTCTACATTCATGTATAGAGAAAAAGAACTAAGATGTACAGAATACAGACATCCCTTTAAATCAGAAACTATGGGTTCTGATTCTCCTTTTCCAGTTGCCTCTTCCCAACCTGTATTCCTGTGTGCTACTGGCAGTATGAACAGTTGGGATGATGTGAGAATGATTACAATGCAGCGGACCATATGCAAGGTACTGTCAGTTTATTCCCTGTAATTTCTGTATAAATTGTTGTGCTTTTTATCTTAATATTAAATATACATGTATCTGTATATATGTGTATATATACATATATATGGTGTATATATACATGTGTGTGCATGTATGTGTATATATATATATATATATATATATAGTGCTAGGTGCCCTCCAGTCAGGTCTGACTCATAGTGATCTGATGTACAACAGAACAAAACACTACCCAACATTCTGCCATGCCAGGCACTATATCCGTGCTTCTCTGTTTTTCATAGGGTTTTCAATAACAGACTGTTTCAGGAGTTGGCTGCCAGGTCCTTCTCCCATTTTTACTGTGCTGGGGATTGAACGCTCAGGCCTCAGAGAGTGCACAGCACTCTGTAGATTTATAAAGATTCAGATACATCTTTAAGTTTATCTGGTTAAACAAAAAAATTAAATTATGCTGGAGATTAAATAAATAGGAAAATTTCATCTGGATATACATTTTGTCTTATTGTCAATACACAGTCAATTACAACATGCTAATGTCCATTGGCCAAGTAGAAATTTTTCCTGAGAATAATGAGATTTACTCTATGAAATGTCATGTTTATGGAGCATTGTTGTTCCACAGAAAGAGTGTAGTTGTTAGAATTAACTGATATAAAAGAATTGGGGTCTAGAATAAGCAAGAACAACAGAAGAAATGGTGAGTTTACTTTTTAATATAGTACTCTGGGAAACTGAGACTGTATGATGTAGTACCAAGAATCTTTGTACATAATAAAGAAGAAAGTTATTGACTTGATTCAAATTTAAAATCTGAGGAATCTACATGGAGACTGTCCAACATGACAAGTATGAACTGGTTTGATTTGGTCTGCCCAGAGGAAACATTACTTCTGCTACTTTTGTAAAGACTGATTGCTTTTGACAGAAATCTGTCTGTGAAGACTTGGATGAGGATGATATTGAGGAGTCATAAAACCATTAGAAAAACTACGGGCTCAGAGCAGCCTCTCATAAAAATGTTCAGATAGAAGGAAGGAGGCAGTGAATAAGAGGCTGTATTTGCTATATATCCACATCGTGAATTATGGCACACATAGGGAATATTTCCAGTCCTGGATTTCGGAAATCCCAGTGAAGTAATCTTTCTGAGAAATCATTAACTAAATAGTGAGGAAACAAGCCAAAGAAATATGACCTACTTCATATAGCTATTTTGCAGGCTGCATCTATTTTTTTTTAAAGGTTTTCATCTTTGATTCTTGGTTCTTGTATGACTTAAAGAAAATCCTGTTTGTTTGCAGGTTGGGTTCTCTGGGAAGCATAAAATGAGACAAAGATTAGTTGCAAGTGCTCTATTGGAGTGTGCTTTTGAATTCAATACTCATGAAAACTAGAGAAAGCAGGCCTGGATTGAGAAAGAGGTCAACTACTACACAGGGCCAACTAAAGCCTTGGCCAACCCTGGAAGAAATTATAGAATTCAGAACTCGGCCAAAATCATCAGGCCTTTACTTTGAGGCATCAGTCAGGATGCAGGTTACACAAATAATGGTCTGACCTTGGGCAAAGGTGACCTTTAGAGCCCAGGTGGTCCTCAGCCAAAAGGTATCTGCCTGCATCTCTTTCTGAAGCTAAGACATGTAGTTCTTCCTTGAAGAGGAGTCTGGGTGTGCATCTCAGTCTCTATCATAAGCCTATGTGCCTTTCATTACATTATAAACTCCATGTTTAACAGAATCTACCAAATTTTATGGGCTGGGATTTAGCTCAGTTGGTAGAGCGCTGTACTGCAGTCTCTGAGGTCCCAAGTTCAATTCCCAGCACCGCAAAAAATGGGAGAAGGACGTGGCAATCCACTCCCAAGGCAATCCCGAAAAAAAACACTTAGCCATTGAAAACCCTATGAGGGTCGCTATGAGTTGGATACCTGCTCAACGGCACCTAACAACAACAACAAACCAAATTTTATGCACACACACCCACACAAAATCATCACAATAGAAATTGTTTATCATTCTGCCATGAAACAATCAACTATATTATCCCCTCAAAGTTACAAAAGTCCATAGTTTGATTGTTCTGACTCATACTAATGGTTATATTTTTTCTATGCTCCTTCACAGAGACATGCCTCTTGTTTACCTACTGAATTTGATTACCAAATGAAAATAAAAGTCCTAGATAAGGAATATTTACATCCTCTCTGTGTTTTAGTACTTACAAACACCTAATAAGATAGCTATTATTTTTACACATTTTAAAGACAATAATATTGCAGAAAAGTTAAGAAGTCTATACAGAATTCTACAACTAGCAAGTAAAAGAACTCGGATTTAGGACATGAGTATGGTATCTATTTGTCATCTTTGTGCAGTGAGGGAGGTTATTTTAACTGGTGTAGTATTTTGAAGTATCATAGCTACCTGATAGTTTGGAACTCAGAGATGAACAAGAAGACAAGCTGGAGACAATGTACAATTTATTCTAAAATTCTGAATTCTTTATTCTGAAAATTAATAGCAACATCATAGAAATATATACTTCAAAGATCACTATTTTGTAGCAACTCAGAATTTACATATATTTTATTTGAAAAATGCAAGCCCAGTTTCCAGAATATTGTCAGTGATTTCCCTGACATTCGCCCTCACTCTGTGGCAAGCTAGTCTGAAGTGACATGATACCAGAAAGAAAGCCAAATCCTACACAAAATTTAACACAAGCCATGTCATGAAATCACAGGAAATATAGCATGTAACATAAACAGAATTATGAATGCTACTGATCCTTCTGAAACATGGGGGAAATGATTTCAAAATAAATTTATAAACCATCCAACATCAGTACCATTCATCTCATTCTCCAGTTGCTGAAATTGAGCAGAAACTCCATTAAAGGATTCCATTCCCTCTCACATTCCCAGAGGCAATGCTATTGTGATGTTCCCTCTCCTTCCGGTATCTACTTCATCCCTCTTTACTACATCTATTCCCATCAGCTTTTAAACCTGCTGAAGAATTTATTGTTATGTAACAGAAACAGAAGAATAAGTAAAAAGAAAACATAATCTCTTCTTTCTATATCTGTTTCCCTTTATGTCCCAATTTTCTAAGGGAAGGAGATAGAAGAAAAAGGTGATGTACATTACATCCATTGCACTCATCCTTAAGGAGTTATGTATCTAGTTATCTGTTTGGTTAGTTATTCGCACAAAACTTTCCCTCTTTAAAAGTCTTTGCAGTTTCTTCTGTATAATCTTCTCAATACTGTAGTCATTCTTCATTTATCTTAGACTTTCCCAAGTGTCTCAATATACAGAAAGAGCCTTTTTATACTTGTCCATAGTTCTGTCCTTTTCCCCTGATGGTGATCATGACAACTTTCCTTCTGTATTGAATGGTGTTATTTAATGTTTGACAATTCACTGATCAACACTGTTAGACCAGTGTTTCATATACATTATAAAATTCACTGATGGAATGGATAAATGAAAGATCTAAAAGGATCAGAACCATCCAACTGAAGTAGAAAGTATATTGATAAAATTTATATTAAATAGAAAAAAATTACTGACAAAATCCTACCATTTCCTACTTTATAACTGGAAGAACAACAAACTCTTCAAGGAGAGGTAGAATACTATATTAATTTAGTCTATATCCAGAAATACCTGTCCATGTTGTATTCAGATTGGTTGAGAAACAATATTCTTTTCATGATGTTGTTGTAGTTGTTGTTGTTGTTGTTGTTGTTAGGTGCTGTCCAGTCGGATCCAACTCATAGTGACCCTATGTACAGCAGAATGATACAGTCCTTGATTCTGTATCAGACACACGATCTTATTCATGTTGAAGTCCATTGATGTAGACACTGTGTCAATCCATATAGGGGGAGTTTTCCTTTTTTTCCTTGACATGTCACTTTCCCAAACATGATGTCCTTCTCCAGGGATTGGTCACCCCTGACTACCTGTCCAAAATACTATGTAAGATGCAGTGTAGCCATCCTTGCTTCCAAGGAGCACTCTGGTTGCACCTCTTCTAGGACAGATCTGTTGGTTCTTTTGGCAGTCCATGCTATATTCAAGTATGCCTCATAATAACACACAAGCCCCCACAGCAGAGCAAACTGACATGTGTGGGGGCATGATATTCCTATAATGTCTAAATTTATATCTTTACACAGTACAGTTAAAAGATTGCTAAACTTTTTCTTACTGACTCTGCAGCTTCTTTTCATACTCAATAATTTTACAAATAACCAAACAATTGTAGGAGAAGATAATTTTATTTAATGGCGAATGAATGGAAGAAGGAAGCTCATGGTCTAAGGGCACCTTCTCCCTAGCCAGTCTGGGGTCTGGGTTTTTACTTAGTCTGGGTTATGAGGGGATGTGGTATGCAGATTGCAGTTAAAGTTCTGCATGGAGAAGGGGAGGAGATTTTCAGGAATCAAGGTGCCACCGCTTTTCTTCCCTAATTTGAGCATAGTCAGATCTGTTCACACCTGTGGGTCTGTTTTTATTATTATACTTAGCCCAAGGTTATCTTCAGTATCAACATGGCATCCAAACCAGATTCAGCAGGTCTGGAATTCCATTCTGCATTTAGGAATATGTGATAGGTAGCAGGGAGCATGTGATTATCAGCATTCAGACTTTTTTTTTTGGCAAACAATTGACATAGCTGATAGGACAATAGGCAATCAGTGATTTCAGGGTTCAGTCTGTTAACATGTTGCCTGAAAAATCCTGTTTTTATTCCCCACACATTTACTCATCATCTACTAATTTATGTCTATCTGAAATGCCAGACTAGTAAAGAGGGAAAATAATTTAGATCCTAAAGAGCTATGCAAATTCTTATCTGCTACAGATCTTTGTTTGCAATTAGTCTGCAAATTTTGAAAAGGCAAACCTTAATCTAATTGATGGGGGATGAAAATTGTTACATTGTTCTTTGTTCTCAGTATCGGAACTGTCTTCTTAATCATTCATTTTGTCAGCTTACATTAAACATGGAATATTTGCCAGGTGCAACTGAGGCAGGATAGAAAGATGGAAAATTTAGGGGACATGGGAGGGAAAAGAGCCCTCACCCTGGAATCTGGTTTAAGTCTCACTGGCTAAATATCAAAGACTGTGACATAGCTTCTAAGAAAACTGCTGTGAAGATTGCCTGCATAAAAACATTTTGAGAAATATTTCAAATGAAAATGTTAAAATAGCTATACTTAGGGTAAAAATGTATGTGACCTTTGAGTTTAACCTTGATATCCCCTCTGTAATCCTGTGCTTCTTGAAGAACCTCACAAAGGGTTTATGAGCCTTGTTTGCACACAGCACATGCCTGAGGCAATTCCCTAGTGACTCTCTTCTTACCACATTTACAAAAGGGAAGTTTTTCCAATAGAAAGTATAATAAAATATTCCTACTTTAAACCTTAAAAGAAGGGAACCTCTTCTTTCAAACCATTTTGGCCTATGGTTCCCTTTCCATCTTAGGGGCACTTCCCTAAAACAATGTGTCTTGTAAAACTGCCTCCCAATCTCATTTGCATAGGAAGAGGTTTCTTGGGATGGATGTTGTTGCTGTTACTAGATGCCATCTAGTAGTGTCCAACTCATAGTGACCCTATGTAAAACAGAATGAAATACTCCCCTATACTGTGCCATGCACATTATCTGATCTTTTTTGTGTTTAAGCCCATTGTTATAGACACTGTGTCAACCCATCTAGTTGAGGGTCATTTTTTGTTGACTCATCACTCTCCCAAAGATATCCTTCTCAAGGCATTGGACTCTCCTGACAACATGTCCAAAAGATGTAAGACAAAGTCTAGCCATCCTTGCTTCAAAGGAGCACTCTGGTCGGTCTCTTTCTTTCTTTCTTTCTTTCTTTCTTTCTTTCTTTCTTTCTTTCTTTCTTTCTTTCTATCTTTCTTTCTTCTTTCCTTCCTTCTTTCTTATTTCTCTTTATTAGTAAATGATGATGGGGTACAGAATAACACAGCATTGGCTTTTTCCATTATGAATCCTTTACATCACTTTTGGCAACACTTTCATCAACCTACAAGGTTTATGGAGCCTTATGGCTAATATATAGTAAAACTCAAATGCTCATTTGGCTTATATTCCCTTATCTTTTCAATGTACTCAAGAAGTTGTGTTGTTTACCTTGAGATCATCCTCTCCTCCCTCATCCTTCCACATTGAACACCCTTCCCATTTTCACTTCCCCTGATAGTTCCCTCCCTCCTTCTTTCTACTCTTTATATTGCACTTCTTCTAGGACAGATATGTTGGTTCTTTTGGCAGTCCATGATACATTGAATATTTGTCTCCAGCGCCATAATTCAAAAGTATCAACTCTTCTCCTGTCTCACTTATTCAATGTCCTGCTTTTCACAAGCACATGACACGACTGAAAATACCATGGCTGAGTCAGGTGCACCATTGTGTTCAATGTGTCATCTTTACTTTTCAATACTTTAAAGAGGTCTTTTGCAACAGTGTTTCCCAATGTGATGCATTTTTTGATTTCCTGACTACTGCTTCTGTTGGTGTTGATTGTAAATACAAGTAAAAACAAAATCTTGGACAACCTCAACCTTTTCTCCATTTATCATGAAATTGCTTACTGATTCAGTTGTAAGAGTTTTTGTTTTCTTGATGTTGAGGCTCAATCCATACTGAAGATTGTGTTCTTTGATCTTCATCAGTAAATGTTTCAAACTCTCTTCACTATCAGCAAGCAGAGTTATGTCATCTGCATAACACAGGTTGTTAATGAGTCTTCCTTCAATCCTGATGCAGCCTTCTTCTTCATAAAGTCCAGCTTCTCAGATTATTTGCTCAGCATAGAGATTAAAGAATTATGCTGAAAGGATACAGCCCTGATGCACACCTTTCCTAACTTTAAACTTGGCAGTGTTTCCTTGTTCTGTTGGAATGCCTGCCTCCTGGTCCTATTATTTAGCTAGCTTAGGCATTAGCAGGCAACTATGGAGGAAAAGAGGACAAAAAAAATGGTTCAAGCTGTTCTGCCATGATAAGGAAACCACACGTGGGTCTCTAAGGACACTGGAAAGACATTTTCAAGTGGGTCTCCAACCCTACCCAAGCCCTTGAGCTATTTACAAAGCAAAGACCCTAAGCTCATGTCACACTAGGAACCCAGAGGTGGGTGCCTGGGCTTCCCTAGTTTGAATAAACTAAAGGGAACTTGGCCTGCAGCCATAGCCCTGTGGCATCCGATCCCGTCAGATCTCGGAAGCTAAGCAGGGTCGGGCCTGGTTAGTTCTTGGATGGGAGACCACCTGGGAACACCAGAAGCTGTAGGCTTGGGAGAAGGCCCTGGCAACCCCCTCCCAAAAATCAATCTGCCATTGAAAACCCTATGAACAGCAGAGAAGCACTGACAATAGTGTTGCCCCTGTTGTACAGAGGGTCACTATGAGTCGGATACCGACTCGACGGCACTTAACAACAACAACAAAGAGAACTTGAGCCAGTGATTTCTTCTTCCTTTTTCCTTTCCCCCTCTCATCTTCTCTGTTTCTCTCTTCTTCTCTGCTCTTTTCTCTCTTCAGCATCCACCTGCCTGTCTTTCCCTTCTCTGAGGCCCACTACCTTCTTTATCTAAGGCACTTTTCCTTCTAAAAGCCGTCTTTACTTTCCTGTTTCCTGGTTTCATTACCTTCCCCTGGGGAACAGAAACATCCTTATGCTGACTAACCAAAGGGATGCAGGATTTTCCAAGTTCCTTTGAAGATTTACCTAAGCTTTTCAGATGCTTTGGTTTTCCCTGTAATTATTCCTTAAAGATATACTACCTTTAATAAGGGCTGGGATTTAGCTCAGTGGGTAGAGCGCTGCGCTGCAGTCTCTGTGGCCCCGAGTTCAATTCCCAGCACCACAAAAATGGGAGAAGGGCCTGGCAATCCACTCCCAAGGCAATCCCAAAGCACTCAGCCATTGAAAACCCTATGAGGGTCGCTATGAGTTGGATACCGACTCGATGGCACCTAACAACAACAACCTTTAATAAACCTATTCTATACTATAATTTCTATACTGTATATGAATTCTTTTAGATGCCAAATACAAGAATTGAGCTTTTGCTTCCAGTTTCTGGATCCACTCTCTGGACCTGTGTACCTGTGTTCCCTGTGTCTCCCCAATAATAGTCCATGTACGAATTCTTCATGAGTACAATTAAGTGCTCTGGTATTACCATTCTTTGCAATGTTATCCATAATTTGGTGTCATCCACCCCGTTAAATGTCTTTGTATGGTCAGTAAAACAGACATCTTTCTGTTACTCTATGCTTTGGGCTAATATCAATCTGACATCAGCAATGATGTTACCCTCTCTTCTAAATTCACCTTGATTTTCTAGCAGTTCCCTGCTAATACACTTCTACAGTCACTTTTGAATGATCTTTAGCAAAATTTTACTTGTGTGAGATATTAATGATATCATTCAATAATTTCCACATTCAGTTGGATCCCCTTTCTTGGGAATAGGCACTGATATGGATCTTTTCCATTCATTTGGGCAGATAGCTGTTTTCCAAATCTCTTGCCATAGACAAATGAGCACCTCCAGTGCTATATCTGTTTGTTGAAACATCTTTATTGGTATTCCATCAATTCCTGAAGCATTATATTTTGCCAATTCCTTTAAGGCAGCTTCCACTTCTTCCTTCAGCACCTTGTGATGGAGGAAGTGGGTGAAGCAACTTTATGTTTTATTTAGACTTGGAATTGAATTTTAGGTTACATTTTTTGAGCAATGTACCCCAAGGGCTTTTCTCTTTCTCTTTATAAGCCAGTGCTTCACTGGAAGCATGTACTATACCTTACTTTTTATCTAAGAAACTCCAAATTCTGTGTTCATTCTCTGATTTGTACTGAACATCATTCTGTGACCTATCCAAGGACCCAGCATCACCTGAGTGAAGGTGCTGAGAAGGGAAATTCTTCATGGCTGCTGTAATGTTGGGGTTCAGTACCCTCCACTGCTGCTGACATGATGGTAAGTACTTGGATCCAGAAATATAAAATATATTCTCTAATAGTATCCAGTTAGTTGTTCTTAAAGATGTTACAATCACCATTTAAAATTGAACACTAATATGTAATTAATTGTGTCAAATCTACTATATTTAGTTGCTAAATGTGTTTTGTAAATAAAGCTGTATATTGAGTGCAGATGTTGATGTGCAACCATATGCCAATTAGACATAATTATGTATATGTGTATATATACACAGTAGCTGATATTTTTTAGTATCTTCTAGTCTAAAAACTGTTTTTGTGGATTATCTCAATCATCACATCAAAACTGTAAGAAAGTTCTGATCACTTTCATTTTACTGATGAAAGAGACAGTGCTATAAGACCTTAAATAATTTGTAGTTAGTAAACTCCAGAACTACAAATCCAAACTAATTTTTTCTACCATAAAAGTTGCTTTGTCCACCACATAAACTTTTTTCTTCCCCACTTTCTCTTTTAGTCTCTCTATCCCTTGTGCCGACATATTTTACTTAACTATAAAGTAATGAATATTACTTTTTGATATAAAGTAAATGTATTGAGAGGCAGAGACAGGAGGATTGCAAGTTTGAGGCCAGAGCTATCCTGTGTAACTTAGACTCTGCCTCAAGATATAAAATTTAGAAAGGGATGTGGGGGGTGGCTCCTTGCAAAGTATGTGTGAGGCCCTGAATTCAGTCCCTTAGTACTGAAATAAATTAATAAATAATAAGGAAATGAATAAATAAATAAATTTAACTTTCATGTGTCTCAAAAATATTTTCTCCAAAATTAACAAGATAATCTTATTTTTCTTGCCATAAATTAATTAATGCAAATAAAACTTTACAAGAGCTTGGGCTGTCAGGTTATACTAAAGATTCAAAGACATGAGGAAAAAACATGACCACTAGGAAGTCACATTTCAAATCTGGATTTTGAATTCTATGTAAAATTGTTAGTTTTCCACCTTCAGCATGTACATGGTGGTGGTTGTTGTTGTTAGGTGGCTTTGAGGCAAGGACAACTCATTGTGACCCTATGCACAACAGAACAAAACTCTCCCTGACACTGTGCCATTTCCTGAACTATGCCAGTGCTTTTCTGTTATTCATAAGGTTTTCAACGGCTGATTGTTTCAGGAGTGGGCTTCCAAATCCATCTCCCATTTTTGTAGTGCTGGGGATGGAACACAGGGCCTCAGAGAAAGCAGAGCAGCACCCTATCAACTGAGGTAAACCCCAGCCCCTACATGTTGGTTGTTGTTGTTAGGTGTATTAGAATTGGGTCCAACTCATAGTGACCCTCATAGGGCTTTCAATGGCTGATTGTTTCAGGGAGTGGACTTCCAAATCCTTCTCCCACTTTTGTGGTGATGGGCATCAAACCCGGGTCCTCAGGAAATATGGAGTAGCATTCTATCAACTGAGCTAAACCCCAGCAGAGTACATGTTGGTAGGCTTCATAAAAACTGAGTGTATCAATATAGGAAGATTTGGATGTACTTATTTGCTCTAAAACTCAGTTGTGGTAGGAAACTTTTAAATAAGTTCTTGATCACATACATACTGAAATAGTAAAGAAATCTGTTTAAAGAAGTCTTAAAATAGAGCCATACAATACTAAATATTTCTTGAAATTAAAAAGTCTGTGGTTAACACACTAAGTTTAAAAAAAGAAAGTTTAAAAGAAAGAATAATATGCAAAGAGGAATAGGTATGGAAAGAATAAAGACAGAACAATTTCTTTTCACCTAGCCACAAAATATGTTACATGAAAAGGACATTTTCTCAGTAGTGCACTTTCCTAAAGCATGGTTGGGTAGACACACAACCACTTTTAATTAATAAAAAGCAAATGTATATTTATAAAATCATTTAATGGGTGAGTGTTAAAGGAGTTAATTCCTACTTTTCTCTGATCACCTTATACTTTGTACACACCAGCCTCTGCACTTCTGTATTTATGTACTGATTTGCATTTATACCTCTGTTATCTAATGAAAGATTTAGGGCTGAATGCTGTACCTTGTTCACATTAATGCTTTAGGGCAGAAATGAATTTGCCTCTGTGTACATATGAACTGAATTTTGAAAAAATTATATTATTTTCCCACTCTCATAATAGTCAATGCAGAAAAACACAAAATAATTATGATATGGATTTGATTTGGCTTAGTTATACATGCTTTTATTCATTTATTTATGCATATTTGTTGTTGACTTTGAGCTGGACAGTGTTTTGGAACTAGCAGTGAAATGAAGGACAAGAGTAATGTGCTCTTTACCTTATATCCTCTAAACTATAGTGGAAAAAGTAGATTTTAAGCAATAATCATCTTTCTAAAACTTAGTACAGCAATAATCTCACCTAATAAAGTAAAAATGCATTGCAGTAAAAGGATATATAGCAGAGTTTTAACATCTCCTTCTGGAAATTATATTTGAGTGAGGAAGATAAATGTTGAAAATGAATAAATAAAAGTCACACAAATAAATCATTTTGAATTTTAATGAGTAATAAGAAAAATATATTAAAGCCAGCATTGTGACTTTATAATCCCAGCCACTTGGGAGGATGAGGCAGGAGGCCATAAATTCAAGGCCAGAGTCAGTCTGAGAAACTTAGCAAGACTTTCTTTCAAAATAAAAAATAAAAATGGGCTTGAATGTTTGGCTTAGTGGAAGAGCATTTGCCTAGCATGCAGGAGATCCTGGGTTCAACCCCAAAGTTCAAAAAAGAAAGAAAGAAGAAAGAAAGAAAGGAAGAAAGAAAGAAAGAAAGAAAGGAGGGAAGGAAGGAAGGCAGAAACGAAGAAGAAAGAAAGGAAGAAAGAGCAGGCAATAAAGTGAACTATGAGAATATATAAATAGATATATTTAATTCAATATTGTGAGACAAAAAAAGAAATGGCTTTCAACCAATATCCATCACTTTTTAATCATAGCTCTGATAAATGAGGATGTTTGGAACCTGCATAATGACTTCTACACTAGTTGTACTAAGTATAAGACATTCCAAAATATTTGTACTTTGTTGTTTAGTGGCTATAATACTTGTAATCTGGGTAGTGGCAATAACATATAGGACATCTTGATTTCAGTAAAATTCTTGACATAATTTTTCCCTACATTTTAGTGGCTGAGATACGAATAGTGTTTGCTAGATGATGGCAAAATAATTTAGGTTGAGGGCTGACTGAAGCATTATCCTCAAATTGAAAACCAAAATAGAAGAGACTGATGATAAGCAATAGCATCTTGAAGTTACTATGATGGGTGTATTATTGTCAGACATTTTCATGAAGGCATTAAGGCTATATTTTGAAATATATCAAGAGTATGAAGCTTAACAAAATGGCTTATATTGTATATGACCAAATCAAGATTAAAATAAGTCTTGATACAAGTTTCAGAATTTAGTGTATAGTATGTTACTTCTGCTGTCACTACTATCACTGTTACACTGGCTAGAGTTCTTATTATGCTTGGTGGGTTGTAATTTCTTTGTAAGCCTTGGGGAACTCTATAAACAAGACCTGCTCTCTCCATTTTGAGGAAACTGAGTTTCATGGGGATTATATAATTTGTCCAATGTCATAGAGTTGCTAAGTATTTAAGCTCAGCTAGAATTTAAATTAGGATTATCTAATGACAAGGTCAGAGATCTTATCCAGAATTTTAAGTTGCCTTTGACTAAGGCAAATACAAGTTCTTTAGGAACCAAACACTAAATGCATATGATTCTGCTACATGCTGGTAACATGGTTTCATGCAATATTTCTCTTCTTAGAGCCTATTATTCTAGAGATAATATTAGTTATTAATCGTATCATATTTTATAAATAATGAATGGGTTAACATATAGAAAGGATTTGGAATATGATGCAGGTAATAGCCAAGATATGTTAATTAATAATGCTAATATAAAATTTTACAGTTCTATAATTAATATCTTCTTAGATTTATTGTTGTTGTTGTTGTTGTTAGGTGCCGTCGAGTCGGTATCCGACTCATAGTGACCCTCTGTACAACCAGGGAAACACTATTGTCAGTGCTTCTTTGCTGTTCATAGGGTTTTCAATGGCAGATTGATTTTTGGGAGGGGGTTGCCAGGTTTTTCTCCCAAGCCTACAGCTTCTGTGTTGCCAGGCGGTCTCCCATTCAAGTACTAACCAGGCCCGACCCTGTTTAGCTTCCGAGATCTGACGGGATCGGATTCCACAGGGCTATAGCTGTAGGCTCTTAGATTTATAACCATGGCTAAATACCCACAGATCTATGAGGACCTAGATAATCAGTCAAAAATTCATGTAGGTCCCATTCATTCATTCATTCATTCATTGTTGTTGTTGTTAGGTGCCCTCAGTCAGATCCAACTCATGATGACCCTATGGACAACACAATGAAACAGTACCCAACATTGTGCCATGGTTTAATGTTTGACATGTTGTTGCAGACACTATGTTTCTTCTTAGTTTTAGTTGTACCACATCAGTGAAGAAAGGTCCCAGGGCTTTATTCCATTCCCATCCTTAAGGTTGAGTCTACTTTGAGAAAGCAACTCTTCCCTAGTCTTTTCTGGAATGCATTCCAGCCTTAAGGGCTGATTTTCTGGAACTATATTTGACCCTGCTTCTCTGCTATTGATAGGGATTTTAATCGCTAATTGTTTTGGGAGTAGGCTGCTGTGTCCTTCTCCCTAGTCTGTCTTAGTCTAGAAGCTCATCTGAAACCTGTCCTCCATTGGTGGCCCTGCTGGTATCTGCAAAACCGATGGCATTGCTTTCTGTATCACAGCAACATGCCAGCCCCCACAGCATGACAAACTGACAGACACATGGACTATTTATTTACTGGCATTGTTTATTTTCAATATACAATAGAGTTCCAGATATTCTTCCATACTCATTCATTCTATGTCAAAGTCAGAGTGAAAACCAAAGATAGAAAAAAAAAAAAAAAAACACCCTGTAATCCATATGATTTCATGGCTCTAAAATATTTCTGTAAATATTTTTATCTATAGGATCCATTTAAAATAATAATTGGAAGTATCAATGGACTCATATTGTCTATGGAATATTTTATATAATTTTGAATGGTTCTTGAGCTCATGAAATTTGTGATTTATAATTGTGAGACCATTCAAGAGAAAACTGTAAAAACAAAAGTGCTTGGAAAAGTCAACTAAATTTATGTATGTGAAGAGGCTTTGTTGAGCTATGTTAATTCATTAAGTTCCTCCCACGAATAATGTTATTTCAATGCAGTAATATTGATTTTTAGTCTATTCAAGACTTAGACTCCCTGCAATTTTCAATGAGACCATAAAATTAAGTGCAAAGTTTTGCCAGGCATAAATATTTCTATCTGATACATGGCCTATTAATCAGAAGAAAAGTATAGTCAAATAACCCAGCTTTTCAGAGTGGAAGTTATCTTTGTCTTTGTTATGAATTTTTAAAAATCTGCCCTTTATAATCTTTCAACTTCTTGTTTTACTGTTCTTCAGTTATTTCCTACCTTATTCCCCCAAGTCTTCACCTCTTTGCTTTCTCTTATTTTCTCTATCAGCATTAAACTTTTCACCACTTTAGAAAAGTCCTGAGAAGCAGTTTTCCAATGTGGTTTGATGAAGAACTAAATTAACCAAAAGTGAAGCAAAGTACAAATAACCAATTTGTAGTAGTTTCCTTTTACTGTGGAATATTTAGTTTTTATATTTACAATGAAATAATCAGAAATATCTTGTGACAATAAATTGTTCCCAATGCCTTTTTAATAATCTCATGAATACTGCTATTTCTTACTTAACTATTTTCTTTTCTTGTTGATTATGTTTCTTCTGGGTGGGGTTTAGCTCAGGTGGTATAGTGTTGTTCTGCACTCTCTGAGGCCCAGAGTTCGAGCCCCAGCACTGCAAAAACGGGAGACGGTCCTGGTAAGCCATGCCCAAAACAATCTCCAACAATTAGCCATTGAAAACTCTATGAGTAGCAAAGAGGCACTGACATAGGGCATGGCACAGTGTTGGGGGGTGTTTCATTCTGTTGTACATAGGGTCACTTTGAGTCAGACCTGACTCCATGGCACCTAACAACATCGTTTCTTTTATATTCCATAGAATGTTGACAGTATAACTTTACAAATGAAGTTAAATGGTGGAAGACATGATATCATAATACATGATTTTCACAATAGTAACACCCAAGTGGTAAAAAATCACAGCAAATTTTGGGCTTCTAGACAGAAGGGCTAAATTCAGCTCCTAAGGAACATAAATTTGAAATATGTTGCACTACATAACGTGACAATTTCTTTTAAATAATTTGGGGTCAAATAGTTGGCTTTATTTTTTCCCAGTTCTAGTGAATTGAACCCAGGGCACCAGGTATGAGTAGCACTTCGGGTACCCCTCCCTCTTTGTTGAGACAGGGGCTCACTATGTTGGACAGGCTGCCTCTGGCCTTAAGTCTCTGTTCATCCTGCCTCAGCCTCTCCAGCTGCTAGGATTGCCAGTATATATCTCAGCTAAGTAAGTGGCTATTTTGAATTTGCTCTAAAATTTAAATTATTGCAAAATGGATCTTATAATAACATTAAACTACTTGAAATTATTCTGTAAGGAATATTCATAGCTATTTATTTCCTTACCTAGACTTCTCTGGCCCACTTTATACATGCCGTCATCTAACTGAGCCACTAAGGGGATCTGGTTAATTTCTTTATTGAACATATATCCAGAATTTTAAAAATAAATTTTCTTAAATGTTTTCATGATAATTTGTATTTTTAAAATGTGTTCCTGATTTTTTTATAATAGCCACAATATGAATATCAGGCTAGAAATTCCTTGTAAAAAAATTGTAATAACATTTTTCCTTCTAAAAGTACTATATAAGTAAAGATCAGTGGAGGTAAAATATATAAGAAATATCAGCTGTTCTTTGACATGAATTTTATTAAATTTTATCATGATAATAACATTATGCCTCTTAAATACTCTCAAAAATAAAATGGTATTATTGCAATGCAATTTCATATAACCATAGTAAGAGAGTCAGACATAATTTAGAATATCACAGTCTCCTACGAAGATAGAAAAAGATGCATACTGAGCACTGACAGTGGATATATTCTTCTCTGTGGTATGGTTGGAAGCCCACTTAATTTTGGAAGTGAAAGATCTGTGTTTGAGCACCATTTCAACATACTAATTATATAATCTTTGGTTCTTACTCTTCTAATTATTAAAGTTAAAATATTATTCTAGAAAAGAATTTTGTACAGTACTTTCCATCTCTAATATTTTGTTTTTATAATTTACTTTCTATACTTAGTTTGCTTAAAAGCAAAAGTATTTACAATTTTTTTAAGTTTTTTTCTACTTTTAGTAATTTTTCTTTATTTCTCTACTTGAGAGGATAATATGATTTTCAATAAAAGCAGTTCAGTCTCATAAGAAAATATAATTGACTTCAAAAGAAGGAACACCAAGTTCAAGTAGCAGCTGAATCAATAAAATGATAATGGACAAGTCACATAACTGTTCTGGTTTTCCATTATCTTACCTGTAAAATGGGACAGTCTTATTGCTGTCATTGTTCCTGCTATACTGTAAGAAAAAGTGCTTATATTCATGAGAGACATATAACAAATCAAGTATAGATACTGGAACTAGCTTGACAGATTTGAGAAGGGGTTGAAGTTTCAAAAGGTAGGCATTTTAGTTTGGGTTTATTATATAAGACCAAAATCTACCTAACAACAACAACAACACCTACAAAGAAATCATCAGTTAATTTATTTTTGCCCTGACAAACCTAGAATGGATTCACTTCTCTAGAGCAGCACAGAATGTTATAACATGAGAGTGATATTGGCAACACCAAGAAGTTCAGGGGTGGCTGTCCTCTCTAGGGCAAGATAGATGGCAGCAAATGCTCCTATGGAGCACTGTTCTCTACTGTCAATGTTAATAATAGAATACTGGATTCCAGTGGAAATATTCAAACATCAGAGGCAAATGGATAAAATGCATGATAACAATCAGCAATGAAGAAATCACAACTAAGTTGCTATGAAGTACAGAGATCTGTAGGAAAGGTTAACTAAGATGATATTTCTAAAATCAAGAGTACTGCTTGATTTATGTAATCTAAAAACATCAGTCAGGTGAATTGAAAGTTCATCTTAACTGTGATCTTTACTGTGATGTATACTTATTCTAGGTGTGGATTGTTTTAATCTGCCTGTAGTGCATTGACCAATATCAATATCTTAGGACACTAAATAGATGACTTAATGTCCATGAAATCCCACATACATGATTTCTAAGCAAAAGACTCATTTTTAAGGCCAAGCACGTGCCATCACATGCATAAAACCACTGGATCTGTTGGCCCTAGTACATACTATTACCAAACATTGTTGACCTGTTACAATGTGGGAGAAGGCTCTTAAAAGAAATAGTTAAGGGTAATTTTAAAAATGATTTACTACAGAGCAAAGGAAGCAATGGGCATTAGATAGTACTTTTTTCTTGATAGGAAAATCAATGGGAATGAAAATCCAGGGTCCAATAAAGTAGTGTCTTGTCTTACCATCATTCCCCCCAAAAATGCCTTTAGGATAAACATACTACCTATCCTTGCAAAGTTGGGCTTTGCAAAACTAGATGTCCTGGGTATTCTAGAGATAAGGGTGATGCTTTCATTAAGGGGACACATTATGTTATTGTTAGGTGCCATCAAGTTGGGTCCAACTCAACCCTATGTACAACAGGAGGGAAAACTCCCTGACACTGTGCCATTCCAGCACTGTGTCAGTGCTTCTCTGTTATTCGTGAAATTTTCAATGGATGGTTGTTTTTAGGATTGCTTCAGGAGTGGGATGGCAGGTCATTCTCCCATTTTTGCAGTGCTGGGATTTGAATCCAGGGCCTCAAAGAGATCAGAGAAGCATGATACCAATTGAGCCAGATCCCAGCCCAATGGGATCCACAGTATGGGATCTTCACTAAAGTTACACGTATGGTTCACAAGTGGCCATTTTGGCTATTCAAGCCAATAAATTACAAGTACAGGAAACCATTGTAACTAAGGAAGTAGAAAAGGAATGATATTAATTAAAATTTATTTAAAGAAAAAGGTAATAAAGTTTGTTCTACCCAACACCAAAAGTTATTATACAACCAGTATAATTATGACAGTATGCTATTGCTGTAAGAGTAAACTGATAAACCAAATACAGAACAGGGAACACAGAAACAACCCCCTCAAAACAAATGTATATGGGATTATGACAATGTCATACAAATCAGTGTATGTCTGATGTAAGATTGCTTAATAAATATAGGAGAAAATGAAAATGTACTGTTACCTCATTCTATACACAAAAATAAATTTCAGATGCTATACCTAACACAAATGAGAGAGAAATAAAGCTTTTTGAGATAGTGTGGGATAATATCTTCATGACTTGAGGATATAGCAAAGATATTTTCTAAACAAGACCAAAGAACCAGTGACAATTTTTAAAATGATACATAAATTTTAAAATCTTAAAAATAAACTACACATTAACTTTCTCTAGTTTAAGGACGTGAAATGCAAATGTAAGATGTATGAAGCACAGATAACAAGGAAGGAGTCATATCTGCAATAACAAAGAACTCCCATACTTAAGAAAGAATATTTGGGAAAATAAACCAATGGTAACCCAATATATAGAGGAATGAGAGACTTAATCCTTTTAGAAAAGAAAAAAATTCAAAATAGGAATTAAACATGTAGAAAAATGCTCAATTTCAGGGAAATTCTAATAAAGACCATAATGTAATACCATTAAAACCATAACAGACAGTCAGAAAAATGGACACACTAGGAATGCACACGGGGAACACCACTAACCCATGAATACAGTTCTCGACATAGTTATTATGGAAGTCAATTTATCATTACCAATGAAACTGAATATCCATGTTTATGATAGAAACTCAGACACTTGTGCATGACGAGAAATAATATGAAAGTATTCACAGGAGCAATGAACATAACATCCTCATACTATAGACCACTCAAACACTCATCAATAGTGGAGTGTGAAAATGCTTTGCAGAATAGTCACATATAGCAAGTAAAATAAAATATAAATGAAGAGACAGAAATGTTGCTGAATCATAAAAAACATGAGTGAAAGAAGGCAAATACTAAATCATAACACTCTATAATAACGTTTATTATATATTTAAAAAAACAGACACAACTAAACTTTATTGATTATGGATGCTTACTTGGGTGATAAATCTGTAACAGAAAATAGAAACCTAGCATAGTAAAGTGTAGCTGGAACAAACTGATTTCACCTGAGAGAAAACACATAGGATCCTTTCCTGGAGATGCAACATATACGTAGGGTGTTCTTACATTTATATTTATTCACTTCATAATAATTTCAAAGTTGTGCATTTTTCTTCAAATTGCTTTGTGTGTACTTCACATTTTTCTTAATATTTAAGGAACAAGAGTTGGCCTTAACAAAAGGCTTTGGAAATAGAATTCTTATAAAACCAAAGGTCAATTGCCAACCTTCTTCCTCACTTCGGCAGTAAAGTCAATGTAAGTAATTGTAGGGAGGTGAGATATAACACTTGTAGACAAGGAGAAGTGAATTCAACTAAAGTAAATAGGCCATGAATTCTCATCACTCTATAAAACTGAAGTGCAATTTGTACAAAGTTGCATCTCATAAATTTGTAATGTTCTATTAAAAGGTACAGCTAAATGAATGAAATGGGGCATATGAGGCAAAAATAGTTGGTATTTTTTTAATAAATATTAAATAATTTAAGTGGAGTATATTTTAAAGGGAAAACATAGTTTCAAATATATGACCAAATAGACTGGCAGCATGTTGGCTACGTTTTTCTTCTAAATAACTTTACATCTGGGAAATTTCTTCATTATTGTTGCCCTGTCCTATGGGTCAGTATTTTTTCTCTGCCAGTTCTAAATTTCAATTGTTCTTTGCCTTGACAATTTTCAAAATCAATTCTGTTTTGTATCCCATTTGCTAAAATTCTAAAAGGAGATAGATAGCCAATATTAAAACCCACAAGAATAACTTATTTACTAATGAGTATGCTTGGGCAATAGGTCAATTATGAACAAGTAGATATTGACACCTACTATATCTCTTCTCTTTCCCCAAACAGTTATGAATTTTCAATGTAAAAATCATTGCTTTTAGATAACTTAAGTTCATTAAAGAAAATTTAATTTAGCATCATTCTAAGAGACAAACACTGGGAAAAGTAGTGGATTTTCTAAGATCAAACTATACAGGCTTTGCTTTCAAGGAATTTGAATAAGTAATCTCAGTATACCTTAGCAAGTATCATTAAAAATTTGCGCACACTCTAGTGTGGGACTATAAGCATAGGAATACTAAGATGTAGAAAAGTTCCAAAAAGATTTTCTGGAAGAAATTATGATAAGAATTTTTGAGGAAGAGTTATCAAAATTTAAAAAAATAATAGGGAAAAATGAAATAAGGCAAACACATGAACAGAGGCAAACAGACATAGGAGATGTGTTAATCAGGACCACAATGTTGTTATTGTTGTTTTTAGGTGTCATTGCATCAGTATCCAACTCATATTGAACCTATGTACAACAGAGGAAACACCATAGTCAGTGTTTCATAGAGTTTTCAATGGCTGATTGTTTTTTCAGAGTGGGTTGCCAGGTTGTTCTCCCATGCCTACAGTATCTGATGTTCTCAGGCTATCTCCCATCCAAGTACTAACAAGGTCTGACCCTACTTAGCTTCTGAGATATGACAGGATTGGAAGTCAAAGTGGTAAGGCTGCAGGTAGGACCATAATATATCATTAAATACAATTAAAATTGTGATAGAGTTTTCAGCTGGATAAGGAAACCATAATAACTCTTTCAGCCTTTTCATCACTATGACAAACACATGAGAGAAACATTTTAAAGGAGGAAAGATATATTTTGGCTCAGGGTGTCAGGTGTTTTAACTCATCATGGCAGGGAGGACTTGGTGGAATAAAGCAGCTCACCAAATACTGGCCAACAAGCAGAGAGAATGCCTGTATTAGCAGGCTTTTTCCATTTTCCCCTTTTCTCTCATCTGTACTCCCAACAAATGGGATAGTGTCACCCAGATTTAGGGCAAGTCTTCCCCCTTAGTTAAGCCTTTCTGGAGACATCCTCACAGACATACCCAGAGGTGTGCTTTACTAATCTCTGAGGTTATTCTCAATCCAATCAAGTTTACAATTTCAATTAACCATCGAAGAAAACACATGGTAGTAATTACAGATAGGTTAGGCTGGCTGTACATAAAGTTGCCAAAGTAATAGTGAGCAAGGGGAGGTATGTCTTGTTTGTTACAGAAGGACTAGGATTGTCTTCTGCAATTTAACTAAGTTTCTTGGAGACTTTATTCTAGCAGTTAACATTGTGAATAGTTGAAAAGTATCAAGACTAGCATTATGATAACCATCTCAGAGCAATAACAACAATTCAAGTGAAAAATAAAATAAGCATAAGCAAGAGCTTTCTCAATGAGACTCCAGTGGCACATAAAACAATAGCGAGAATTGGCAGATGGGGTTGCATGATATTAAAATCTTTTGCACAGCAAAAAACAAAACTTTCAGAGTGAAGAGACAGTCTACAGAATGGGAAAAAAAACCTTTGCTTGCTATACATCAGACAGGAGATTAATATGTACGACACATAAACAGCTCAAATATTAAGCACCAAAACAGCAAGGCATCCAATCAAAAAATGGGAAAATGAACTGAAAAGACAGTTCTCAAAAGAAGAAATACAAACAGCCAACATTTGTATAAAAAAAAGTTCAACAACCTTAACCATCAGGAAAATGTAAATCAAAAGTACACTGAGCTACCATCTCACCTGAGTCAGAATGGCTAGCTTCAACAAAACAAGTAAAAAATTCTGGACAGGTTGCAGGGAGAAAGGAACCCTAGGACATTACTGGTGGGAAAGCAGATTGGTGAAGCCACTGTGGAAATAAACACAGAAGTTGTGCAAAAAAAACTAACAATGGAACCACAGTATGAGACAGTTATTCCACTCCTGGGTATTTGCTCAGAGGTATATAAGTTAAAATACATAGTGATACCTGCTCACCCATGTTTATAACGGCAAGCAGTATTCAGGATAGTCAATATGTGTAATCAACCTAGGTGTCCATTAACAGATGAATGAATAAGGAAATTGTGGGATATATACACAGTGGAGTTTTGTTTAGCCATAAAGAAGGGTGAAATTATGGCATTTGCTGGAAAATAGATAGAACTAGAGATCATCATTTTAAGTGAAATATGCCAGACTCAGACAGACAACCATCACATTTTCTCTTATACATGGATGTTAGATTTTAGTATATATTGAATATTAAAAGATATAGGTCATGAAAGTAAAAGGAGCCTATGTACGCTGAGAAAAGGACTAAAGAGAACCAGGAGGAAACAACAACAAAGAGTAATGGGGGAAAGGAATTGAAACATCACATTTGCCTTAAGGAAAAACCTAAATATATAGGTAGACACACAAACAAGACATGCAAGTAGAAGGGGGACCATTGGTGAGGACCTAGGGGATGAGAGGGAGGGAATTCAGGAGAGGGTAACAGGGGAGGTAAACATGAAAAACGTCCAATGGAAATGCCATAAATCCGTTAAGTTGTACACTAAAAACAATGTCATAATGAAACCTATTATTTTGTAGAATTAATATGAGGTAATAAAAACAATTTTCACTGCATGTCTTCAATTTCTATGCTAAGCAAATAATCTGAGAAGCTGGACTTTATGAAGAAGACCATGGCATCAGGATTGGAGGAAGACTGATTAACAACCTGTGTTATGCAGATGACACAACTCTACTTATTGAAAGTGAACATTTGAAACATTTACAGATGAAGATCAAAGAACACAGCCTTTAGTATGGATTGTGACTCAATATCAACAAAACAAAAATTCTTACAGCTGGGTCAGTTAGCAATTTCACGATAAATGGAGAAAAGATTGAGGTTGCCCAAAATTTTGATTTACTTGGTTCTATAATCAACGCCTGTGGAAGCAGCAGTCAAGCAATCAAAAGATGCATTCCTTTGGGAAAAACTGTGGCAAAAGATCTGTTTAGAGTATTGAAAAGTAAAGATGTCAAATTGAAGACGAAGGTATGCTTGACTCAGGCCATGGTATTTTCAATCACACCGTATGGTTGTGAAAGCTGGACATTGAACAAAGGATACAGGAGAAGAATTGATGATTTTGAATTATGGCACTGGAGACAAATATTGAATATATCATGGACTGACAAAAGAACCAAGAGATCTGTCCTAGAAGAAGTGCAACCAGAGTGTTCCTTGGAAGCAAGGATGACTAGACTGCCTCTTACATATTTTGGACATGTAGTTATGAGGGACCAATTCTCCTGAAGGGCATCATGATTGGGAGAGTGGCAAGTCAATGAAAAAAAGGAAAACCCTCCACTAGATGTATTAACACAATGTCTGCAAAACTATGCTTAAACATAAATAAGAGTGTTTTGATCTGCTCTACATAGGGTTGCTATGAATTGACCCAACAGGACAGCATGTAACAACAATAAAATAAAAACAATGGGTCTGGGGTTTAGCTCAGTTAGTAGAGCACTGCTCTGTACTTTCTGAGTACCTGTGTTTGATCCATAGCACCATAAAAATGGGAGAAAAATGTGGCATCTGAAAATACTATGCACTTCGCCATCAGTCTTGATGGCACCTAAGAACAACCAAAATAAAAACAATAATCTTTACAAATATTGAGAACCTAAGTTTGTTATGATAGAGAAGAGGAGACTTTAACTGTAATTTGTAACATGTAAAATGATCAACCACAACAAGATGATCAATCTTGATGATTGAGTGTATACACAGTGTGAGGAAGAAAGAGGAGATGAAGAAGGCTCCTATGCATGTGGCTTGAGCTAGGATTAATTGAGGTACAGAATTCAGGAGATGGAATCTTTTCTGCTGAAGGTGAAAATAAGAGCTAAAAATTATACATGTTGAAATTGAGGTGTCTATAGGATGCTCAAGTAGGTGTGTTTTAACAGGTAATTGTTTATTTGAAGTTGCAGCTGAAAGGAGCAGAAGTAGCTAAAGATACAGCTGCAGGAGACATCAACATCTCAATATAATTAAAGCTGTGGGCTTTAATGTGAGTGGGATTTCCTAGAAGGAATACACAGCACAAAGGGAGCAATTTAGAATATAGTTCAAAAATCTGGAGTTTATAGGGTGAACAGATAAGATGGAAATAATGAGACATGCTTAAACATGAATATCAGAAGCAAGAAGGAGTCTCAAGAAGCAAAGAGATCTATTTCAAATACAACAGGGAAGTTATTTAGATGAAGATAATATTTATCAAGAAAGAGGTCATTGGTGACTTGGGGTTCGGGAGTAGACATCATTCATTATATATCTGACATTGTTTAACTTGAATATACCACACACACACACACACACACACACAAACACACACACACACACACACACACACAGATACACACCCCCAAATGCAGGCACATATATTTATTCTAGTAGCTAGTATTAAATTAAAACTGGTGAAATGGTAGGTTATAATAACTATTTAAAAAGTTCATCCATAAAGTTTTCAAATCCATTAATGAACACTAATTAAATATCCAAAAGATCAAGTTTCAACAATAGTCCCAAATGTTTTCAGAAAACAACATTAAAGTGTATGTCACCAATTTTTCAAATTGTGTAGGCTTTTTTCTTTACCTGAATTTCCGTGTTTGCATTTTGTTATTTGACTTGACAAGAGAACCCATAAAATTCCCCACTTGTGGCCCACTTAAGAAAGAAGTATTATAATTTTAGGCACTGTAGAATGTCATGCTGAGCTACAAAAAGTAAAGGAAACACAATAAAGCTCTCTACTTTCATTTCATTTTTAGAACCTCACAGAGAGAGACCACAACTACATTAATCAGAGGCCAACTACTGAGGTTCAGATTTACTTTGTTGATATTAAATTGTACAGGTGAAGGAAACATTGATTTCTTTTTTAAATGACACTGTCAGTACCCTTCTAGATGCTGCAGTTTACTAATTATTTTAAAAGTGCTTCAGGGTGTAGAATTGAATCACTACAACTATACCCCAGTTAAAATCTAGCATGCAGATCTCACATTCAGAATGGATTTCTGTTTCAGGTTAAATAAATTTGTCCTCTTTTGTTTCAGAACAGGGAGAATATTGTTTTGACCCAAGGCTACATTTTTGTTAGTTAGGGTTGTTGTTGTTGTTGTTGTTGTTGTTAGGTGCCGTCCAGTCGGTATCCAACTCATAGTGACCCTCTGTACAACTGGGGAAACACTATTGTCAGTGCTTCTCTGTTGTGCATAGGGTTTTCAAAGAAGTTAATTCAGCACGAGAATTTCTTCAAGGAATTGACTAGAAGTTTGTTGGAAAGTGCCTTACTCTGCACTGTATATAATGCTAAGAATCCTGTTTAAACTTAAGTCAGTATTCTTCTCAAGTATTTCCTTCCCAGATGTACTTGTGCATGTATTTATGTCTAAGGTTACTCTGAAAAACAGACATAATGAAGTTAGTCCTTAATCTGAAGTACTCCAGCCCTTAAGAAATTCTTCATTGAAGCCAGACACAGTGGCACAGATCTGTAATTCCAGAAACTTGGGAGGCTGAGGCAGGATAATCACCAATTTCAAGGTAATAGGCAGCCTGTATAACTTAGAAAGACCCTATCTCAAAATATAAAGTAAAAATAGGCTGGAGGTGCAACTCAATGGTAGAATGCTTGCAAAGGATATGTGAGGCCAGGGTTCAACCCCCCAGTACCAAACAACAACAAAGAATCGATGAGATGCTAAATGTGAAGGTTATACAACTTTGGTATGAACTCAATGTCTCCCCATCTCCAGTTCTTTCCCACAGTTTTCACTCACAGGGCATGTCCATACACAGAGATGCACTGAAGCACCTGGTGTATTCTGTTCCAAAGTAAAAAACAACACCTCATTCTCTTTTATGCTCAATGTGTGTATTTTATATATGTTGTTGTTGTTGGGTGCTGTCTAGTCAATGTCCAACTCATAGCAACCCTATGTACAACAGAGGAAACACTATTTTCAGTGCATCTCTGCTATTCACAGGGTTTTCAATGGCAGACTATATTGGGGGAAGTGGGTTGTAGGGTCCTTCTCCCAAGGCTATAGCGCCTGGTGTTCCCAGTCAGTCTCCCATCCAAGTACTAACCAGGCCCAAGCCTACTCAGCTTCTGAGATCTGATAGCATAGGACACCACAGTGTGTATGTGTGTGTGTTCATATATGTGTGTGTGTGTGTATGTACATATATATATATATATATATATATATATATATATATATATATGACGCAGTAGACACAGCAGGTGCTGTGGGCACAAGAGCAGCCTCCACTGGGAAGTCTAAGAGTCCCTCTCAGACCCTGGGGGGAAGGGCTCTGGAGGAGAACCCACCTGACTTGTCTGCATCAGAGCAAAAGGAGAATTGCTTGGATTGCCACATGGATCCCCTGAGACTGTCATTATTGCCTCCTAAAGCCAAGAAGCCAGTGTGTTTTCCATCTCCATGCAGCTCCGTTTTTACAATAGGGGCCTTGGTTTTGGACTCCAATGAGGAAGAAAATAGCCGGACAGAAAGAAGGGAGTCTCTGGACAACTATCAGAAGACAAAGTTTGATACCCTAATTCCCACCTTCTGTGAATATCTCCCCACTTCTGGCCCCAGGGTCCTGCCTGCTCCTTCCAATGACCACAGACAGCTTTAGGCCCCTGTGATCGCTTTGGAATGCCCTCTACACTCTGCCCATCTGCCTCTGCAGCTCTCCTAGCAACTTAGTGGGAATGAAGGGGAAGTTCAGGTTTGGGTTGCCTGATCACATTGCTAAAAACTTTGTAATGCCTGATAATTAAACTTTGGATCTGTTATAATATATATATATATATATATATATATATATATATGGATGTATGTATATGGATGTATATCTTCAATCACTATAGGAAATTCAATTATCCTCATTTTGCTATTAAAGAAGCCCAGAAAAGTTTACATTCTTTATCCGCAAGGACATTAGTCATTTTGGTAAGTCAGACTTTAAACCTTATGAAAAACAGAGAAGTATGACAACAGAGTTTCACTTGTTGTACATAGGGCCACTATGAGTCGGATACTAACCTGATGACACCTAACAACAACAACAACAACAAGTTCTGTATTGTTATGGTGTCAGATCTGAAACCACAGAACAATACGATCTAGTGAAAGGATGAACCAAGAGACCAGGGAGTGGTCTTTTCACCCCGATATTTAAGAAGTATAACAGGTCATAACAGTTGGTATGTAGGATGAGAAGTCTGGGGCTTCACTTTGGTGACCATAGAAGTCACAGCTGCACATGAAGCACGTTAAATAAAAGTGAATGCCTGGCCTTTTGTACAGAGCTCCTAGGGAAGTATGGCCAGTGCTGTCACTTTAATCAGTCTATGGCTGCATAGCAATGTATATGTCTTTGGTTATTATCTGCTCATTAAGTTATCTGACATCAAGAAAATCCTACAGAGGCAATGTGAAGCATCTTACATCCGAGAGTAATTCTGAATAGGAACTATTGGAGTGCTTGTCATACAGTGAGGAAATGCATACAGATCCTCCAGACTTTATCTCATGAAATACCATGAAGGATACTAAACAAAATGTTACACTGCCAAATTCTTTGCCCAGCCACTATTTCAATGGGACCCATTTGAATGTAACATGGATTTAGTCAGTTATCCATAACTACTTCAAACAGATCTTCCACTACAGTCAATCTAATGACCAAACTAATGACTTAGTGTCCTCACACAGATTCTTCATCTGAATTGCATCTAGTATTACTACTTTTTGCCTGGAATCTTTATTTTCTCATCTAGAATGTCACAAACAGGTCAAAAAGAACTGCAGGTGATCTGTTTTTCCCACACAACCTGACATGGGCACCTCGGACCATTGTAATGTCTCTCAGCCCTTTCAGTAAATAATTTATACCATTCACTTAAGATACAATATATTCTTACTGGGCTGGGGTTTAGGTCAGTTGGTACAGTGCTGCGATGTACCCTCTGAGGACCTGTGTTTCATCCCCAGCCCCTCAAAAACAAGAGAAGGACATGGCAATCCACTCATGAAGCAATCCCAAAACAACTGGCCATTGAAAACCCTATAAGAGTCACTACATGGTGGACCAGACTTGACAGATGGTTCCTAACAACAACAACAACATATTCTTGCTATGTTTATTAGGGTTTATCATGCATTAATATTTTCACACTTATTACCCTGTTACTTCAAGTTTGAGAATATTATAAGATTTTCAATTCTAAATGTGGAATACTATACTATATGAATAGTAAGATCTACCTTAAATAATGGCTCGTGGGCAGTTTATTTTTACTGTACTGGATAAGCTTTTTGCTTTGTGTAATTTAAAAATATTGCCTGATAATATATGAGGCATAATATATGCCTCATAAATATCCTTTAGTTAAAATAGTTTATTACTACACTACCTTAAAAAAGTAAATAAAAAATTCCTTCAGATTTTGAATCCAAATGTTGGATTACTCATATTAAAATATCATTAGAATATAAACACAAACCAATAAGTCAAAGTCAGTAGAGTAATTAACCATACATATCTTGGCTTAAAGTGTGTCTTAATAGTCTTTGGTGATAGTTAAAATTAAGTTTTACAAGTGTAACATAAGTTATTGCGTGAAATTAATGTATTATATAATTATCAATAGACAGCAACAGGATACCATTATGGTGCATCAAAATTCCATTCTAAGAACATTATGACTTCTGTGAAACTACAGAAAGCAGTTGGATGCAGCCTGCTTTGAATGTTTTCCTCCTTCTATGAATTTTTAAATTTGTTCCAGTTTTATGAAAACATATCATTAACTAAGGAACATGATAGCCACATTCAATCAGATTATGAGTGCTAAACTGAAATAAATCATTATAATTGAAGCTGAAATAAATTATCTAAACCACTTATCAAAATTAAGAGTAAGGTGATAAGAAAAAAGATTAATTTAATAATTTATCAGGAAAAAGAGAATCACTAGGAAAAGTGGGAAAAACAAGAAAAATGGAAAAAGTAAATTAATGAGAAATTAATAATCTTATTGATGTCTACTTATGTTTTTAATTGTGTTTTCGATTTGAGTTTATTCAATTCTAAATAAACTAAGGAAATGGGACAGATAATTTCCATGGATTATTTCAACAAATTATTGTTGTATCTGAATAGTTGTTATATGTGACTAAAAGAATTTATTTTTAAGAATATGGCATGGAAAATGACAACTGTAATGTAATTTAATTATCACTGTGATGAGTTCAAGTCTCATATATCTCTTATTTCTTTCTTCTAGATATAGCTATTTAGGAATAATCTTTACAACATACAAGTCTGATGTTGCCCCGCTTCAGACCCTTCATGGTCTCCCAGTAACTTCTACAACATGGTATAAAAAATATTTATGATGTTGTTGTTGTTGTTAGGTGCCATCAAGTCGGTATCCAACTCATAGTGACCCTTTGTACAACAAGAGAAACGCTATTGTCAGTGCTTCTCTGCTATTCATAGGGTTTTCAATGGCAGATTGATTTTTGGGAGGGGGTGATGAGGTATGTCTTATTTATCATAATTTTGACATGATATGCTCTCATTTCTCTAGGCTTTAATTATGTAATTAACTTTCCCTAGATACCTCCCAGCATCTACCAACTTCCCTCTTACCTGTATTCATCTTTTACAGATCAATTTCAGCATCACTATATTTTTGTGTTTTCTGCATATCCTGATAACATAGATTTTGCTATCTTTTTGCTTGGTATAGTATAAATTGTCAGTGACCTAAACAAGGCCCACAGAATATTTGGAATGCTAGGGCCAACTTCTATGTGCTAGTGTCTACAGTCGTCTACAGTCTCACTTAATGTTCTTATATCAGAATTTGCCTACTTGCTTGTGATTGAGCAAAGAAGGGCTGACAATTTGCCACTCTTCTCCTCAGCATCTGCTGCCAAGGACTCGGGATTTAGTATATAGATTTTCTAGTTCCATGACTTTTCAGGAAGGATACTTCTGATGCACGAGTTTGTACCTTTTCCTAGAGTTTTTCCTGAGATTTGACCCCAATTCTCTTTGTGATAACTAGTTTAATGTAATATCTTCATTGAGTGCCCATTTTTTCCCTATGATAACATAATGTCCCTCTTAGTGCTTTGTGAACTTCTAAAAAAAACAAAAGTATTTGTATCTGAATAGTTTGTCTCTAGTTGTTTGTATTTTCTTGGAGAATCCACAAAAGGGCATTTGACACTGTAGGAGATTGGGGGTATGGGAAAGAGAGCATTCACACAGGATTCTTGGGTTGATTTGCTCCCTGGCTAGTTAGCAGCAAGAATATTTAGCATCTCCGCAAATCACAGTGACTGAGATTCTCCCTACAGTGAATTGGGGTGACAAAAATAGAGGGATGCCTGTTATATACAAGCTTCTCAGGGTTTGGGAAAGTGACAATAATAATGATAATGACAGTGGAGTTGGTAGATGTGGTAAGTATTGACAGACCATAAAGGAAAAAAAAAATACAAGCTTAAACACACTGATGAATGTCTCAGGACCTGATATGAACGTCTCAATATCTCTATGTCATCATTTAAAGAAAATCTCCTCTTTTATAGCCAGGGAAAAATTGGATTAAAAACCAGATCGTGTGTTTGATTATGAAAGTAGCAGAATTATAGAAAAGGCTCTTTTCAAAGCACTGATAAGACTTCTGCACTAAAATCAAGCAATTATCAGTTGAGAAGCAGGACCTGAAACCTAAATGGGATATCAGGGTAGCTCACTACTCATTACTTGAGGGAGATTCTTTCCTTATCTAGTGCAATGGTGTGGATGAGTGTCTGCCAAAAGTCCATGTGTTGAAGGATTGTTCCCCAGGGTGATGTCATTGGGAGGTGATAGAGTCTTTAAGATGTGAAGCATAGCATAGGTCATTAGGTCATCTGGGGTGTTCCCTGAAAAGAGATTGCTGCACTGCAGTCTCTTAGACTCTCTTTGTTTCTAAATCAAGGTGAAAATATTTGCTCTGCTGTGCAATAACATCACAATATGCTGCCCCAGCCAGAGGTCCACTCCAATGGGGCTACCTGATCTTGGATTTGAATCTCCAAAAATTGGAGATAAATAAATCTTTTCCCTTTATGAAGTTAGTTGCCTCAGGTATGTCATCACAGTAGTGAAGATCTGACTAGTACACATGGAGAACACAAAGCTGCCTCATCTAAGGTGGTGGTGTTGGTGGTAGTGGTGGTGGTGGTGGTAGTAGTTGTTGCTGTTGTTGTTAGGGGCCATCAAGTTGGTGTCCATCTCATAGAGATCCTATGTACAAAACATTATTGCCAGTACTTCTCTGCTATTCATAGGGTTTTCAATGGTTGATTTTTCTCGTTTTTGAGAGTGGGCTGCTGGGTCCTTCTCCCATCAAATCAACCCAAGCACCTGGTGCTTCTAGGTGGTCTCCCATCCAAGTACTAACCAGGCCCAACCCTATTTAGCTGGTGAGATATGGCAGGATCTGACATCACAGTGATATGACTGCAGGCTTATCTAAGGTAGATACTTCAAAATATACGTATCTTTCTCAAACTTAGTCCTCTTTTATGGCTTCCAAACCATTGGCTATATCCAAGACTAAGCTCAGAGCAAGTACTGACTATGCTTCATGGAAAAGATATACTATTAATCAAAAGAACAACAGAAACTGGCTAGAATATTCAGGCAGAACCAGAACATGTCAAGAAATAAATCTTGGGAGTGCTGGTTAAGGGGTACACATGAAATTTAGGACATATGATTGATACTAGATATACTTACAAAGTCAAAAAATTCATACTTAAATTTATATATTCTGAATTATGACTGTCCACTTTTATGCCTAATGGCATATTGAATTACATAGTTCTCTATAAACATGGTATTTACAGAGAATAGTATGTATAGAAGGAAAGAATAATCTCACACTAATAAATATTTAAATTATATGGTAATCACAAAATGTAATGAACATGCTTAATAAATTAAGCCCAAATGAACAGGGTATGATTTCTATAAAAAATCATGAAAAGTAGCAGGCAGTCATTTAACAGACTGCATTTTCTGTATTTTTTTTTCAAAATTAAAATATGAGACACTATGCACCTTTAAAAAACATGTTTAAGAAATATGTAATTATCCCACTTACCCTTACTTGACCCACAAAGGCATTGGCTTCTTCCTCCACCACAGATAAATTTCTAGGCAGATAGGGATCAAACACTGGAGCATTGTCATTGACATCTGTCACCACCACGTTTACTGTGGCAGTTGAGGTCTTAAAGGGGAAAAAAAAAAGATTAAATATGAGAGGAGCTATTTTTATTTTGAATTCAGTCAAGTGGTCATTGTGGCATTTGTCTATCTGAAAAGTGTCTCATTCTTATCACTAATCCTTAGCTTTCCAAATAAAAAATAAAAAACTGCTTGTAATTTTCAAACACCTAAAAAAAAAAAAAGATAGAAAAAGCAAATGAAGATATTAAAGGGCAAACATTTTCCTGAAAATGTCAAGTATTTCTTGGGGGCTTACTTTTCAGAAAATACTTTTACCTTTATCTTGTTCATATTTTTATGGGTGGTAAGCTTTGTTTATACACGTATGTATCCCTTTATCCCTGAAATGTATCATGCTGGACATTTTCATCACTTACATTTTTCACTATTTAAAAATAAAACTGACATAAAATAGTATAACATATGAATATGTATTTTCAAGCAAGCTAATACCATAGAGATGTTTAAAGTTTACATCTAAATTAAGAATTTGAATATGATACACTTGTCATCAAATTACTACTTAATGAGCGTACAGACTATGAGATGGTAAGCAAGTAAGCCTACCATTAGTATATCCCACTTAGCTAAAAAGTAAACTTTTGGCCTACTGCACATTATGTAGGTCATTGACTTGGGCACAATCAAGGTTGATTTTTATGTGTGGCTCAAAGTGGAAATTGCTCTCTGTAATGAAAATGTGAACTGAGAACATAGCCTTTACCTATCTCTGCCATAGTGAGGGGCAGATGACAGAGCAAAAACAGAAAAAAAGGTCTTTAACTTGTTGTTGTTGTTGTTAGGTGCCTTCGAGTCGGTATCCGACTCATAGCGACCCTCATAGGGTTTTCAATGGCTGACTGTTTCGGGATTGCCTTGGGAGTGGATTGCCACATCCTTCTCCCATTTTTGTGGTGCTGGGAATTGAACTCGGGACCTCAGAGACTGCAGCGCAGCACTCTACCAACTGAGCTAAATCCCAGCTCGTCTTTAACTTAGTAAGTGAAAAATACAGCATGCTATGATACTAAAATGTTTAATAGCATGTAAATGAAATATGTTGTTGTTGTTAGGTGCCCTCAAGTTGATGTCCAACTCATAGAGACCCTATGTATAAAAGGTGAACCACTATTGTTGCCAGTATTGTGCTTCTCTGCTATTCATAGGGTTTTCAATGGCAGATTGTTTTTTAGGAGTGGGCTACTGTGTCCTTCTCCCAAGCCTACAGCACCTAGTGTTCCCAGGCATTCTCACACCTATGTAATAACCAGGCCCGACTACTGCTTAGCTTCTGAGATCGGATGGGATTGGACACCACAGTGGGTATGGCTGTAAGCAAATGAAATATAGGAGGAAAAAAGTTGGATGACATTCTCATGAGGGATTTTCCCAGCTTTTGGTTAATAAAATACAGATGTATTTGATCCTCAGCATCACAAAAAATATTTATTAAAAAAATAAAGGCACAATTTCTCCTAATCTGTAAGTGATCTGGAATGAAACCAGAAAGATTAAAATAAAGAACTAAGAGTGAGTAAATCGGAGAGGATTTTTGGCCATCATGAAATGTCGAGTCAAAAATTGGTTTTCCAAGCTGCCAAGGAGAAGAGATTCTGGTAAGTATTTCATAGTTTCTGTTGAGGTCACTAAAGTTCTATACTATGTGAGCAATGATATGTAGCAACTAGATAAGGCTTTGCTCAATATTTAAACCCAACATTCATCTCTGATTAAAGGTGAGCTGCTTCTATTTTAATAAAGGCTGAAGCAAATTGTTCTTTTCAGCAACATAACTTTATCAAAAGCCTCTATATATCTTTTCAAATAAAATGTTCAGCAATCATTGAAAATTATCATCCATATCAGGGAGGTATTGGGTATTGGTGATGGCTTATCTATTTATCTGTGTGCCTTATGGGCCTCGCCTTTAAGAATTCATACAGCTATGCTTATATGATTTATACATATTTAAGTTTATTTATTTAAGTTAAATAAAATTTCTCTTATAAGTTATATATAAAGTTTTATAGAACAGCATTATATAGCCAAAATCTGGAAACAACCCAAAAATTCATCATTAGTACATATTTATGTAGAGTTTTATTCATGTAATGAAATAATATACAGTACTAAGAATGATAGACTACTGGTACAAGTAATCATCTAAATTTCATGAACATAAAATTGAATGAAAGAATTTATACATTGCAGTGTACGTAGTATATAATTTCACTTATATAAATTTTGAGAATAATCATAATCTCTATGTAGTGATAGAAAGGATCAGGTCACTCAGGTCACTTTGAGAAAAAATGTAAACTAAGGACTGGGATAATCATAAGCCTGCATTTCTGGAGTGCTGGTTAATTTCTGCTTACTGCAATTATTAGTGATTATCTACGTGCTCACCATGTGAACTCATTAAGAGGAATAATTATGGTTTGACTCTCTTCTCTGTACAGAGTTCCCATGAAATAATTTACTTTAAAATATGCCTAAAACATACATACACATATATTATGAACATGTATAAAGAAATTCAAATGTTTCATGACTAGATGGAATGTTTTATCCCCTTGTAAAACTTATATGTTTTCCAAATGTTCTCCCTAAAAGCAACATTGCTTTTAAAACAAAAACTACTTTAACAAATGTTATTTCTTTAAAAGATGTCTTAGAGGTAAAACTAGTTTTTAACAAAATAATAAAAAGATATGCTTTACAGTTGCAGTAGTTCCCAACTTGCCTAAGGGTGAACAAGACATTAAAATCGACAGCCTAAAGCCAAAATCTACCAGTGTCCACTCTAGAGTTTGCTGGCTTTTCTTCAAACTACCTGACCATATTTTGCCAGCCTATCTGTATTTCCCTGTCAAGCTACTGTACTATTTTTCTCACACAATGTTTTTAAATTCTCATTCTTGATAGCATGAAACAGCATGTTTTCAGATTATTCTGGGTCCCCCATCAAAGACTTTGATCTGTAACTTAATAATGCAACAGAGAAGCGCATCACTAAGTAAATTAAAATGCTAAATACAAGTCTGCCATTTTGTGATAATACAGCAGATATTTATGGACTACTTAGGGATATTTCTCACTTAGTGCATTTTATGTGAGATGAGTAGAAATCATATCTCTAGTAGAAATGTAACGTCCTAAACACATATGTAATTTTTAGCTTATATATGTCTTCAAAAAAGTCTGAAGAAGACTGGCATCAGAATCACTTGAGTAATTAATAAAAATGAATATTTTGGGGCTACACATTTCATCTATTGACTCTATTGTCTTGAATACATGGAAGTAATTATAGATTGGTTAGCTCCAAAACATGATCATGTAATTTTTAAAGATTTTTTATTAGAAATTTTTAATGTACATCATAATGCGATTCATTTTGACATGCTTTTCATTGTGACAATTTTCATATATGCAATTTGATAAGCATTATTCATATAGGTTACCCCTTACCTTTATGTTCCTTTATGTTCCCCCCTTCCCCCCCTTCCCATCTAAGTTTCCCATCTAAGTCTTCTCTATCTTTTACTATATAGTATTTTTCTATATGTCCTTGGGTTCCATTTCTATTTAAGATAGAAACTTTTCCTGTAGTGGTCTTTGTTTCTATCTTGTTAGAACAATTACATGAGATTTCTAGTCCAATTAAATTGACCTCATTCTTATCTTCCCTCCCCTCCTTTTAATGTGATCTGACCTTTGAGTAGGATTTTTCCTTCCTGTAATTTTGAGTCAGCTCTCTCATATGAGTGAGAACATGTGTTGTTTCTCTCTCTGAACTTGTGTTCGTTCACTCAAAATAA
>VMDO01020208.1:0-38139 GCA_007922755.1 Pedetes capensis | reverse complement strand
CTATTGCCATGGACTTTTATGCTTCTCCAGGTATTTTTTCTGTGAACAAGGAACTCTCTGATAATCTGAATTTCCTTTGGATCTTAGAAACATTTGCCTTCTCTTCTCCTTTAGACTTGTGTTCATCAAACACTTTTAGTAATTTTGTACTTTCACTCATAATATTATGGGCAGTATGTGTGAACATACACAGTGGAGAAAGAGAAAGAATGGCTTCTCCCATAAGTTAAGATCTTCAGGGCCCTTCATTGTATGTGGAGTCCTGAGTACCTGGGTGACTGCATTGTGAATTGCTACTCTAGCTGACATATAGGATTCTGTAGGACTTGTGTGCACAAAACACAGAAGTAGAAGGCTGGCCTGTAGACTCCACTGGGGTCCCAAAAGGACTAGAGGATGGAGCCTAGGGTGCAGCTGAGCTCATGATCACCACGGCTTCCTGGCTGGCAGGAGTTTGTGCACAGGGAGACAGTGACTCTGCAAGGCTGTGTCTCAGCTGCTGGCACAGAGATACAGACCAGAATCATCTGGCTCCAGGGACGTGACATGAAGATTTAAATGAGCTTTGTCTAGAGGGTCAGGTGAGAAGCGACTTGGAATGGTGTCATTTAAAATGAGTACTTTGTTGTTGTAGCTAAACATAATCTTCAGCAACTTCTTGGAGTCCTGTTTATACCAGTACATAGTATCGTAGCCCATATTTTGTTCACACTTAAGAGACCCTCTATTCCCCACCTTCCTGACAAGATATGTTGGAGTCTGGGAGACAGCTGTGTCCACGGAGCCTGTGAAAGAAAGAAGCACAATTCAGGCAAATCTCAGGACCGAGCCATGGATACAGAAGTGGTCCATGGACCCAAACAGGCTCATGCCCACTGTGCCCAGGACTCACCTGCTCCCAGGAGGCAGAGGGCCACACAGCAGAGGAACCTGGAGCCCATGGCAGGTCTGGGCAGGCCAGGCGGGGCTCTAGCTCAGGAAGCCTGTCTGCAGCAGTCAGATCAGGCAGCAGGCTGCAGGCTCTGCTCCCGCTATGCTTCCTTTACCTGTGATGTCACAGCCTGTGATGTCATTTTGCTCCTTCTGTGTCCTGCACTTGCTCCTTTCAAAGATACGGTTGGCATTCTGGGGAAGGCTTGGGTGGGGTGCCCACGTCACCCCAGGATGTGTCTCTGCCCATCGTCCTCGCCTCTGCCCCTGCCTCCCTCCTCTTTCCCAGCCACCTCTTCCCTTCCTCCCCTTTTCAGGCTCCCATCACAGAATAAGACTGTTTTCTCTTGTCTGGACTTTTTCTTTCTCTTCAAAATGTTGCAAACCATCCTTCTCAAATCCTGGGTCCCTTGAAGTCGAATTTATGCTCCATGGCCCCCTGACTACTCAGGTATGGACAAGAGATTGGCTTGAGGTCTCAGCCCAGAACAAGCTGCAGCCATTTGTGATGCCTGAGGCCCATTGCCAAGTCCTTGAGGGAAGTAAATGGCAACCCTGCTTCCTGCAATGTTTTCTGCCCCAGGGACAGCGCTATGTGGGGCTGTGCTGTGAGGAGGCTGCTGGAGATTAAGAAGTCACTCTGTGTTGAATGCAAAGGGGTATAGGGGTCAAAGACAGCATGGAACTTGGGGAAATCTAGTGGAATGGTTTCTGTGCCCTTGAGCTGTTTACTGTCCACCCTCCTTTTTGGTACATAGTTGACAACTCACTGCCTGGTCCAGGATTTACCAACTTTGGCTCTATTTACATACTCATTGGGAAATTTTTTGTTGTGGGCATTGTCGTGTGCACTGTAGCATGTTTAGCAGCCTCCCTGGCCTATACTCACCTGATGCCAGTCGCACCCCTTACAACCTACTCAAGATAACCAAATATGTCTTCAGGCAAGGCCAACTCTCCCTGGGTAAGAACCACCTTGTCTTATTCCTTCCCGTGGTTCTGCTGCTCTGCCTACTTGCCTCCATGCTCAGCCTCAGAATGTTATTGGGGACTTGGCTCCCCCTAGTGGTCAATAAGCCTGCAGCCGTAGCCCTGTGGCATCGGATTCCATCAGATCTCAGAAGCTAAGCAGGGTTGGGCCTGGTTAGTACCTGGATGGGAGACCGCCTGGGAACACCAGAAGCTGTAGGCTTGGGAGAAGGACCTGGCAACCCCCTCCCAAAAATCAATCTGCCATTGAAAACCCTATGAACAACAGAGAAGCACTGACAATAGTGTTTCCCCTGTTGTACAGAGGGTCACTATGAGTCGGATACTGACTCGACGACACCTAACAACAACAACAACAACAACAACAACAAGTGGTCAATAAAGCACAGACTTACTTCAAGTCCTCAGTCAATGGACCCAGGTCATCAACTTCCTGGAGTAAAACAGGGAACTATGACTACCAGGAAGTCACCTAATTCACACACACACACACACACACACACACACACACACACACACACACAGGTAACACTACGTACTGATGATGAAATCCCTCTGAAGACAAACCCAGGTAGTTCGATTGTGTTTTTTGAACATAGAACTAGCATTAGAGATACAGTAGTGAACAAAAGAAAAATGACCACCATCCTTCCCCAAATTTTGAGCATGCTTTATTTGTTGAGGTCATTGAATGTCAGTTTAGCATGGAGGAGACAATTATCTCACTCCCTGCTGTTGTTGTTGTTGTTGTTGTTGTTAGGTGCCACTGAGTTGGGTTTGACTCATAGTGACCTTATGATCTGTTTCTAACAGATGGAAACACTCCCCAACACTGCACCATGCCTACCACTATTGTCAGTGCTTCTCTGCTATTTATAGGCTTTTCAATGGCTGATTGTTTAGAGAGTGGGCTGACAGATCTTTCTCCCAAGCCTATAACACATGGTATTTTCAGGCGGTCTCCCATCCAAGTACTAACCAGGCCCATCCCTGCTTAGCTTCTGAGATCAGACAAAATTGGGAGCCAGGGTGGTATGTCACTCTTATGATAATATTCTATCAGGAATAAAAATAAAGTCACAGATTGCCTGTGGAATAAGGATATAAAATACATGTTTCATGGAAGTCAGGAATATGATATAGAACTTACATTTAAATACTTTAGACAGCATCCCATTTTCTCATCTATAAAACAATTTTCTGAAATTGATAATTTTTGGCATTTTTTCTAGGTCTAAAATTCCATGCACATTCATTCAATATCCCCAGCACCTACCTCATTGCACCTCACAGCTTATATGGGAAGCATTTCAAAGGAGGAAGGAGGAGAGGAAGAAAGGAAAGAAAGAAGGAAAGATGGATGGAAGAAAGGAAGAGTAAGAGGGAGGAAAAGAGGGAGAGAGGAAGGAAGGAGCAGAAAGAGGGAGGAAGATAGACAAGGGGGATAGGAGGGTGGGAGATAGAGAAAGAAGGAAAAGAGGGAGGAAGGGACACAAGGAGGAAGGAGAGGAGGGAAGAAGTGAGGAAGGGAAGAAGAGGTAGGGATGGAGGACAGGAGGAAGGGAGGAGAAAAGGAAGGAGGAAAGAAAGACAAAAGGAAGGAAAAGGAAACAAGGGAGGGAAAAAACAAAATAAAATGACAAGAGACTATATATAACGGTGAACATATCCATATAAAGAAATGACCATTCTTAAAGAGTAGATTTCAAATAATTTTTTATCTTAGTATTTTATCCAAATGTTCTTGACACAATTAGGTGGACAGCCCTTGGAAAAGACACTGAACTGAAAGTGATATGAAGAAATTTGCCTCAAGCTCAGGCATGGTGGCACATGCCTATAATCCCAGCACTTGGGAGCCTGAGGCAGGAGGAATATGAGCTGGAGGCCAGCCTGGATGAGAACTTATGAAGGAAGGAAGGAAGGAAGGAAGGAAGGAAGGAAGGAAGAGAGAGAGAAAGAGAGAAAGAGAGAGAGAGAGAGAAAGAGAGAAAGAGAGAAAGGGAGAGAGAGGAGAAAGGAAAAAAGAAAGAAAGAAAGGGAAAGAGAAAGAAAGAAAGAAAGAAAGAAGAAAAGAAGGAAAGAAGGAAGGAAGGGAGAAGAAATAAAAGAAAAAAGGAGAGAAAGTTGTTAACTTGCATTAATGTTAGTTTTGATTATTGTTTCATATATTATTTCATGAGAATTAGGAAACAATATTTTTTACCAACTCTCAAGAATTACCCAAAGAAAGAAAAGAAAAGAAAGAAAGAAAGAAAGAAAGAAAGAAGAAAAGAAAAGAAAGAAGTAAATTATGCTGTACACCTTCTTTTCTGAATTGGATTAGGAGAGGCCAGAATAGAAAAGCCCCAGGTTGATGCTGAGAACTCTGACAAGACCAAGACTTCAATCAAGAAAGTAAAGAAGGGAAGGAAAAGGAAACAGTTTAAGCATGGGAGCAACTTAATCCACAAAATGTACAGAGTGATGGGCCAGTGGGAATGAGGCAGGTGGCTAGAGAGGAAGTAGAGCAAATGGGAAGTAGACTGAACAAGATCCAGGTGCACACTTTAGACACTGGTCATGATTTTGGCTTTCCTTTAAGTTCCTTCCTATATTTAGGCCATTCCTCAAAGTTTGGGTCTTTGTGGAAAGGGCACATGTGTTGATATATTTCAAAAGCAAAAGCTTCCACTCTAGAAACAAAATCGCCATGAGTGCCTCTGCTTTTTGTGACTTCCATGAGAACATGGCTCCACTTGGCAAGGGTGTATCCTTCTACCAGCTCCTTAAAAATTCAGGGGTACATTGTGTTTGGTGCCTGGCAGAACAGGATGGAGGAAGAATCTCTTATACTTGCATATGTCAAATGTAGTTAGTTACGTTGGCTCAGAATCCCATACAAATTTCAGTGTCATCAGATTCTGCCTCTCTCTTCACTGGTTCCCAAGGTTAGTTCTGAGGTGTGCAAGGGGACAAGGGCCATGGCATCCTTTATATTCTACTCAAGTGGCTGCTACTGACTGGTAGCTGTGACCCTGAAAAAAAAATCATTCTTTTACAGAAAAAAATATAAAAATCAACATACACATCACCTCATGCAATCACATGCCTACACATGGATCAACATCTACCAGTTTTCCAAGTGGAAATTCAGATAAAAACCAGCTGGAACATCCCATTTCAGACCATTTTTCCATTGCCTTTATAAATTAGTCATTCATATTATTTGCCTATTTATCTACTGAGTTATCATCTATCCACTTGGAATATTCACATTTATTATTTCTACTGCTATATAGATTATAAATATTTAATTTATGATTATTTGAAAGCAACAATTAACAAACCTAAATGTAATACCATGATATACAGGCATAATTTGTTAACTTTAGAAAATGATTAGAGGACACCTTACTTTTATTATTAGGAAGAAGGCATAGATGTTTTGTAGTAGTAGGAGTGAGAGAAGTCTAGGAGACTGAATTCTCATACCTCAAGTTACTTACTCACTTTTAATATTTCATTTTGAATGTAGAAGTGTGTGTTCTTGCATTTTCTGATTTATAACTTTCAGTAGATTTTGGAAATGGCTCATGTATCAAAAATTTAAGAAATTTAGATTCCAGTATAGAAAAATGAGTTATCTATTTTGACTAATGATCCAAGAACAGATAAGTGTGCCATGACATCAAAGAAATCATTCAAGAGTAAATAAAAGATTATTTAAAAGACAGGAACAAAAGAAATGACCAAATTACATGTCAAAATAGACTCTAAAACTTGCCCTTTAATGTTGAGCAGCTAAAGTAAAAGGAAGACCTGAAAAAGTTAAAGCACTAAACAGAAGATTTCAAAGACAAAGTTAAGGATCATAATGACATGTGCAAAGAGCTAGAGATAGAAAACCTAAAGGGAAGAACAAGCTCTGTTTTTCTCAAGCTTAAACAATTGAAGAAAAAAATCAAGCCTTGAATGGCAACAGCGAAGGATTCCACAGGAAAAATATTAAATGATGCAGGAAACATCAAAAGAAGATGGAAGAAATACATACAGTCATTATGCAAAAAAGAATCTGTGGATGACCAACCATTTCAAAAGGTTGCATATGATCAGAAACCAATGTTACTGAAGGGAGAAGTAGAAGCTGCTTGAAAGAATTGGAGAAACACAAGGCTTCCAGAATTTAGGGAATACCAATACAGATATTTCAACAAACAGATGCAGCTCTGGAGGTGCTCACTAGTCTATGACAAGATATTTGGAAAACATCTATCTGGTCAACTGACTGGAAGAGATCCATAGTTGTGCCTGTTCCCAAGAAAGGGGATCCAACCAAATATGGAAATTATCAAATAATATCATTAATATCTCACACAAGCAAAATTTTGCTAAAGATCACTCAAAAGTGACTGCAACAGGGAACTGCCAGAAAATCAAGCTGGATTCAGAGTAGCCATGGAACTAAGGACATCATTGCTGATGTCAGATGGATATTAGCCAAAGTAGAAAATACCACAGAGATGTCTAACTATGTTTTATTGATTATGCAATGGCATTTGACTATGTGGATCACCACAAACTATGGATAACATTACAAAGAATAGGAATATCAGAACATTTAACTGTACTCATGAAGTATCTGTACATGGACCAAGAAGCAGTCATTCGAACAGAACAAAGAAACACTCCCTGGTTTAAAGTCAGGAAAGGTATGTGACAGGGCTGTATCCTTTCATTATACCTCTTCAATCTATGCTGAACAAACAATCTGAGAAGCTATATTTTATGAAGAAGAATATGACATCAGGATTGGAAGAAGACTCATTAATAACCTGCATTATGAGGACTACACAATTTTGTTTGATGAAACTGAAGAGAATTTGAAGCATTTACTGAAGAAGATCAAAAAACAGTCATCAGTATGGATTGCATCTCAACATCAAGAAAACAAATATCCTACAACTGGGTCAGTAAGCAAAGTCATGATAAATGGAAAAAAGAGAGATTTGTCCAAGATTTTGCTTTACTTGGTTCAACACCCATGGAAGCAGCAGTCAAGAAATCAAAAGACACATTACATTGGGAAAAGCTGTTGTGAAAAAAAAGACTCTTTAAAGTATTGAAAAGTAAAAATATCACATTGAACATGAAGGTTCGCCTGACTCATGCCATGGCATTTTCAGTTGCATTACATGTTTGTGAAAGCTGTACATTGAATAAGGGAGACAGGAGAAGAACTGATGCTTTTGAATAATGGTGCTGGAGACAAATATTGAAAATACCATGGACTGCCAAAGGAACCAACAAATCTGTCCTAGAAGAAGTACATCCAGAGTGCTCCTTGGATACAAGGATGGCTAAACTGCATCTGACTTATTTTGGACATGTAGTCAAGAGGGACTAATCCCTGGAGAAGGACATCATGTTTGGGAGAGTGGCAGGTCAATGAAAAAAATGAAAACCCTCAACTAGATGGATTGACACTATAGTTCCAACAGTGGGCTTAAACATAAAAAAGATCGTATGCCTGGCACAGTGATGGGGAGTGTTTCGTTCTGTTTTACATTGGGTTGTTGGTATCAAACAGCAAAACAACAACACCCTAGTAGATTCTTTTGTTCCATTCTATGATGAACTACATAATTAATCTTCACAGAAGTTTTTGTTGTTAAGTGCCATTGAGTCAGGTCCAAGTCATAGTGACCATATGTACAACAGAACAAAATCCTGCCCAACCTTCTGCCATGCCCATCACTACTGTCAATGTTTCTCTGCTAATCATAGGGTTTTCACTGTCTGATTATTTCAGGAGTGGTTTGCTGGATCCTTCTTCCAAGTTTACAGCCCTCAATGGTATTTCTAGGCAGTCTCCTATCCAAGTAATAACAAGCCTGCCCAGACACTGCTTAGCTTCTGAGATCGGACAAGTTCGGACACGAGGGCAATAGGGCTGCAGGCAATCTTCACAGAAAGGTTAACAGTCTTCTTGTTAAATGGCTTGTCTAGAATTTAACTTCAGGCAGTATGATAGAATATATATGTAGCATGCATAGAGAATTCTCAAGCTTCCTTCTACTGCCTAGCAACTACAGCCTACATAAAATAGAATTTTGCTGCATTCTTGCATTTCCAAGAAACAAGGAGAAATCAACACTTTTTAAAGGTGAAACAGGAGCCTTGAGTGAAAACAGTAAAAAGTACCATTGCAGATCTTCATCCCAGATGCCAGCCAACCCACCTGTTTTTCTATCTCTGTTTTGGTATCATCAAATGTTTTGACACCTGGATGACTCTAGTTTCCACGGTGTTTGTAGAGAAGTTGGAGATAGAGTCCAGAGGGAGTCTGTTGCTGCTGTTTTGTTGTTGTTGCTGCTGCTATTTTGACAGAGCCATTTTCTTAATCTCAGAAAGGAATATTCCTATCATGGTTTGAACGCTTCTGCTCCAAGAATACAGAGGACTACCCAGCAGATGAACAAGAATAAAATCTGTCTAGTTTAACCCTCTGATATGCTGGTGTGACGGAAATGGGACTGTGGACTTCCTTTGGCCTCATCAGAAGATTTCCCTCAGCTATTATTATCTGTGGGCTGGGATTTAGCTCAGTTGGTAGAGTGCTGCTCCACACTCTCTGGGTACCCAGGTTCGATCTTGGAGCACAACAAAAACAGGAGAAGGACATGGTGAACCGCTCCTGAAGAAATCCTGAAACAATCAGCCACTGAGAACTCTGTGAGGGTTGCTATGAGTCGGATTTGACTTGAGTGCACCTAACAGCAACAAGTATTACCTGAGGCCTCCTTAAAGAGCCCCTGGCCTGTTGGGAGTTTGCTGGACTGGGCTAAACTGAGGCAGAGGCCCAGCCTCCAGAGCCTTCTGTATTTCTCTCAGGAGCACATTCTCCACCTGCACCTACCTGTGGGCTCCCAACCTCCCCAGCTCAAGCAAGCTCCCCTTTCTAATCTCATGCAGGTTCGCATGCAGCAAATCTGCTGCTCCAGGCCATTTGCTAAAACACTACCACCTGCACATCAGTGCCAAATAACATCTGTATTTAACCCCTCACATAACAGCATTGACTCACAGCCTTGGCAGACTATATTTTTCCATGATGTAAGGAAACTCCAACTTTCTATTAACCCCCTCTCATCCAGAGAATCTCTCTTGGGCCTTCCACAGAGTTCCCTGAATCTCAGTAGAATCAGAGCACCTCCTTGTGGCCATAAAGGTCATACGTGGTAAAACAGTCTTCCTATAGGGAACATTGGCAGCAGGGTGGCAGAGGTCACAAAAACAGGGACACACATGGGAGAGGAGAAAGTTGTCATTGGCCCATGCCTTCCTACCTCAGATTGGTTTCTCAATAGGCACCTTTCTGAGGAAACCAGTGCCCACCATGTGACCAAGCAAGAATGGGGTCCTCCAAAGTCAGACTTAAGGACCTCAAGAAGAAAGGATCCCCCTGAAGTGCTGGGAGAATGCTGATGTCATTGTCTCTGAGGCACCCTCAGCTTCAGAAGTACCTTTCACAGGAAAAGAGCAGGAGCCTTAGTCCCAAGAGTCTGAGCAAGACTCCCTTCTCCACTCAGCCTGAGAGGCTGAACAAAGCATGTAGTCTAATGCTCATGCGAAAAGGTCATTATCAGAGGCACTCTCAGGTGATTTCAAAACCTAGGAAGGATAAGCCAAGGGATAGAGACTGAAATATAACTCTGGATTAGTCTCTTCTTCAGTGTTAATAATTTTGGGGAAATATCACACCCAACAAATGATGTTTTAGTTCTTCTTAACCAGAAATTATGTATGCCATATTTTGGGGAAGGGGTCATTTTAAATGTTTGGGGTGTTTTGATTATAAAAATTACTGGTCAAGCTCAAAATTTCATGCAATGCATAGGCCACCTTCATTTTAAAGAGAAATGTTCCATCTCAAATGTCAGTTGAGCTCCTGTTGATGAATATTGACAGAAGAAAGACTTAAAACCACCTGCAGCCATAGCCCTGTAGCATCTGATCCCATCAGATCTCGGAAGCTAAGCAGGGTCGGGCCTGGTTAGTACTTGGATGGGAGACTGCCTGGGAACACCAGAAGCTGTAGGCTTGGGAGAAGGACCTGACAACCCCCTCCCAAAAATCAATCTGCCATTGAAAACCCTATGAACAGAGAAGCACTGACAATAGTGTTTGCCTGCAGCGGTAGCCCTGTGGCATCTGATCCCGTCAGATCTCGGAAGCTAAGCAGGGTCAGGCCTGGTTAGTACCTGGATGGGAGACCGCCTGGGAACACCAGAAGCTGTAGGCTTGGGAGAAAGACCTGGCAACCCCCTCCCAAAAATCAATCTGCCATTGAAAACCCTATGAACAGCAAAGAAGCACTGACAATAGTGTTTCCCCTGTTGTATGGAGGGTCGCTATGAGTCGGATACTGATTCGATGGCACCTAACAACAACAACAATAACAAAAGACTTAAAATGATGAAAAATAATTAGGCTTATTTTTGAAAGACCTCCATGTGCCTGCCAGCTTATTGTGCTGTTGGGGCTTGCATGTTGCTGTGATGCTGAAAGCTATGCTACTGGTATTTAAGATACCAGCAGGGCCACCCATGGTGGACAGGTTTCTGCTGAGCTTCGAGACTAAGGCAGACTATAGAGAAGGATCTAACAGCCCACTCCTGAAACAATTCACCATTGAAAACCCTATGAATAGCAGAGAAGCACTGTCAAATACAGGGCTGGAAAATGAGCTCCCCAAGCTAGAAGACATTCAAAAGATGACTGGGGAAGAGTTACCTCCCCAAAGTAGAGTCAACCTTAATAATGGGAATGGAGTAAAGCCCCTGGGACCTCCATTAACAGATGTCACACAACTCAAAATGAGAAGAAACACAATTGTCTGCAACAGCGTACTAAACATAAAATGATTCTGTGCATGGGACAATGTTGGTTAATGTTTCATTCTGTTTACATTAGATTGCTATGAATCAGACCAGACTTGACAGTACCTAACAACAACATTGTAGAAGAATCCAGGAAGGGCCTGTTTCCTCAAATAGAAAGCTGCTGCTGTTGTTAGGTGCCATCAAGTCGGGTCTGACTCATGGCAACCCTTGAGCAACAGAACAAAACACTGCCCAACACTGTGCCATGCCCAACAGTGCTTCTCTGCTATTCATAGGGTTTTCGATGGATGATTGTTTCTGGAGTGAGCTTCCGGGTCAAATTTGAAGGAAAGAGTTTATGTGGTAAGATTTAACATGGAGTTACTAGAACAAGTAACAAGAGGCTTCACTCCTCCCTCTCTTCAGGGTGTTTCTACCCAAAACATTAGCATACTCAAATGTGTCCTCACTTTAAGATGTATGAAAACTGCCTTTCAAAGTTAGATGGGATTGTTGTAGACCAATATTCCCAGCAAAAAGAACTAGAAAACTTACCAAAATATGAGATTCATGATTGAAGGCATTGCAGGTACAAAGGCAATAAAGACTCAAGAGATTAAAATTTCAAAGAGAAAGGTTAAATTTGACAAACCATTTTTCCCTTAATCTGTTTGCCAGTTTTGTATCGTCAGCTAAGTGTCTGAAGAAAGAGAAGCTGAGAGAATAATATCCTCGGAGGAGCATTCATCAACTGCTCTGCTGTGTAGAACACCATTTATGTCCAGTGACTACTGAATAATGAGATACTGGTAAAGACTTAGGTTTGAGGGTTTAGGTGTAGGAGCAGGAATTTACTGAAAATGAGCACAAGGGAACTTTGGGGAGAATGAAAATGTTTTAGAATTAGACATCAGTGATAATTGTGCAACTCCTTTAATGTATTAAAATTCATCGAATTGCACACTTGGAATGAGTAAATATTATGTTGGGTAAATTACACTTCAGTAAAGCTGCTAAAAAGACTCCAGACCTTAAGTTTAAAAATATAAATGGCTACTCCCTAAGACTAACGGTAAATATCCATCCCAAAGGCTGAAGCCCAGGTTCAATCCAGCTCACTCATATACTAAGTAAAGGTGGTCTGCCCCTGCTACAATTTCTTAGCAGAAGGAAACAATTCTTTTTGGAGGAAAATGAAATCATTCAGAGCCTCAATTTTTTCTATGATTTTTCATATAAAATACTCAGCATTCAAATGAATTACTTTGTGTGTGAGGAAACAATTCATATCATCAAAAATCAAGAGGAGAATATACACAAAAGAATAAAGATCCAAACTAATTTGGATATTAGAATTATAAAGACACTGGTTTTAACATAATAGATATTGACATATTTAACAAAATAAATATATGACAAAGTAAAAATAGTAAAATGAAGATGATTTTTAGCAGATAACTGGAAACTGTAGTCAAGATATAAATGGGAAATCTAGAACTGAAATATATCTAATACCTAATATTAACAATTCAATATGTATGTTTAAGAGTTTGGCCTCATGGCAGCTTTGGGTGGCCATGGCCTTTATCCTGTACTATTGCTGCAGGCTTCTCTGCTCTGTGTCAATATCATTGCTATGGTGCATAAGGAGGGCTGCCTTAAAAATATTAGCTGGGGAATAGACTGTGGAATTAGTGGATTCGGAGAGGAATCAGAAATTGAATCTCAGATAATGAACCTTATTCAGTCTGTAAGAACTGTGATTACAGGGTTATTGATAATAGTAAACTCAGTTGCTATTGTATTGCTTTATTACTTGGCTGAACACTAATGAGAGAAATTGAGACTCAGAAGAAGAAATGTTATTACTTTGGTCATTACTGGAATACTCATTTCTTAGTAGGCCAATCTCGCACTTGACAAAGATGAAAAGCTGGCAATAAAACCAGAGTCTCTACTTATCTGGTTCTTAAAAAAATGTTGCACTTATACTTTCATTAAAAACATCAGATCATCAGAGAGAGTAGCTCTCCAGGACTAGAATACATTTGATCACTCACTGTTAAAAGTTCATGCTGTGGTAAAGCTTATTAAGAGGGCAAAAGACTGCTTCTGTTTTATTAGATACTTGTCTGTCTCTCACTCCTCAGGGATAAATTTTTTTCCATAGTTCTGAAATTGTTTCTGACTTAGTTATGACAGGAGAGTGGTTATTTCCCTACATAAAAATTTAAAAGATTTTTTAAAAGTAATTATTACATGTAAATGATAAATATAAAATTTGGATAATTTTATTTTGAACTCTTCTGTTAAATATTGTGTATAGTGTATATATTGTCTCTACTATGAAGAATTCAAATGTATAAAATACTATAAGAAGCAATACTCTCTGATTTCATGCAGAATTCTAATTTTGTTAAGTCAGTAACATGATGATTTTGGTTTTAAGTTCTTTTCATACATTGGTTATTTTATTAATTTGAATGATGGGATCAGGCCAGTATCTACACATTTTCATTTGTAGAAAAATCTGTGTAGAAAACTCTGTGCTGTTTCTATAATAATGATTTATTTTATAAAATAAACTTAAATCTTAGCCTTCAAACCTAAACAATCACAATTAAACTATAGTATGTATGAAGATTGCTCTTTATGAAGCACTTACCTTCCCCAAAATTATCATGTTTTTGTTTCTTGGTGAAACCTCATGTTGAAAGGCATAATCCTTAATTCTTCATTCTGTTAATAGAGCATTCATGTCAAATCAGTTGTTTTTTATTTTTGCTTTTATGTCTTAGACCATCTGTGAGGTTGTTTTCTCATCCCATAATACAGTTTTGTGTAGAAAGTTCAAAACTATGTCAATGTTTTTTGTTAAAATAATCAGTTATTTTGCCTACAGTCATACCACCCTCACGCATCCCATCCTGTCAGATCTCAGAAGCCAAGCAGGGTTGGCCCTTGTTAGTACTTGGATGGGAGACCACTTGGGAATTCTGGGTGCTGTAGGTTTGGGAGAAGGGCCTGGCAGCCCACTCCCCAAACAATCAGCTACTGAAAACCCTATGCATAGCAGCAAAGCACTGACAATAGGGCTGGGCATGGCAATCGTCTATTTACATAGGGTCTTTATAAACACAGGAAGTTTAGAACAATAAGCTAAGGCCTGTTGCTGCCAGCAGCACCCAAGGCCATCACTGATACTCATGATCTTCCTCCACCATCTATTCCAGATTTCTTTCAACTTTGCTCAGCACTTTAGTGGTCTAAATTACTTGATGGTGGGATGACCCTGATGTTTGCCACTTCAGGTTTTGAGCCCTTAGATCTATTTACTTTGTCATGCTCTGATTGATGCAATTGCAAATTTATCACATCACTAGGAATTGAGGCACCAAAAGAGGATTCCTTTCAATGGATTCCATGTAAACCTTTCCTTGCTCTCACTATAGGGCAGCAAATCTATAGCTTCATGATAACAAGTACAAATTTTTTCATCCTTAACAACCTGTTTCCCAATAAAAGGAGCCTAAAATGACCAGGCATAGTAACAATTCAGGTTCAGTGGAACCTTTATTACATCCTATAGTAGAAGCATCAATCCTTTCCTTCTACCTCTAATCATGAATCAGGATTTCTTATCTGGCAGTCCTGAAAAATACACGGGCAGGAGGTACGAATGCACAACTGGGTCACTGGGAATGATGATGAGCAGAATGCTGATCTTACTTCCACCCTTTGGCTTTGGCTCTCATGTATTGGGTACAGAGCACCATATACTGGACATCAGTTCAATGCATATCCCATACTAGGAAATATCACTCCAGTCCCACTAATGCTATCTCTGAGCTGGAACCATAGCTAAACCTTTAATAGATCAGTCCATCATCCTCTGAAGTCAGACATTTCAGAGTGATGAAATACACAAAAGAAGAAAAAAATGTGAATCCCGTGTTCATGCATCCATTATTTCATTCCCTTAGATACAAAATGGAATTTTTTTTTTCTGAGGCAAATTCGTATGGGACCTCAGGTCAGTGAATCGGTCATTCTTTAAGCCTTCCAATGGTGGTGGTGTTGGTAGCTTAGACAGAGGCAGACACAGGAGTTTTTATGGACAGGATGAAAATGTTTTTGTAAGGCTGTGGCTAAGCTGCTGGCACAGAAGCTTATGGTAGAGTCCTCCAGCTTTGTGGGATGGATCTTCAGAGTGAAATATGATCCATCAGGCCTTTCAACTGAGAATCCATCTTTGAATAATTCAGACTTCTTCAAGATATTGTCTTTATAGAAAGAAAACAGAAACTCCACCCTCTGCCCCAAGATCTATTGGTACCAATAGAAGTATGAGTGACCAGAAATAGGGTCACAATTCAGGATCATCATCCATCCCATCTGTGTGAATTAATGGCCAGGATCTGAATGTCTCCAGGTTCTATATGTCCTGTGGGAAAAGAAAGAGCAAGGGAATAGTTTAGAACTATCTTGGGGAATTTGGAGATGAAAATTTCCTGAGTCCCAAGAGTTGATCTGCTTTCAGAAAACTAAAAATTACCCAACAGAGGATCTAGGTATCCATAGAAGGGTAACAACAGAAATGAGGCCCCTCCTAGCTTGGGTCTCTAGTCATTAGAGAGGAGGAGCATGCTGAGTTCCCATGGTCCTGCACACAAGGTCTGGCAGAGTTATTGGTGGCTGGCAATACCTACAGTCCCTGGAGCACCCTCTACAGAAGAGAGGAGAGGGGCTTTGTGCTGTGCACATACCTTATACACCAGGGCTCAAGGCTCAGCAGCATCTGACAATGCACACAGAACACAGGCTCATTACTAGGAGCAATGCAGGAAAATATGAGGCTCAGCAGAGAAAACCCCAAGTACAAAATCCTGTTTAGAAATGACAGGAGGTTTTCCTCTCTCATTGCTTGTATGTGACAATCCAATAGCATCAGACTCTACAGCTCATAATGTAGAACATAAAGATTTAGCATTAGGATTAAAGAGACTGAAGTAAAAAGAATCAAGCCTAAAAATATTAAAGGCCCCGTGGAAGAGAGAAGCTAGTTAGGAGTTGAAACCCTGCACATACAGGAGGGAGAGTGAACTAGGAAACAATGATCTAAACTGGGTGGGGCGCTATTGTCCTCCATGACAGGAATTGGCAGATGATGAAGTATCATGAAAAAGGTCTGAACATATCTGGTACTAAAATGAGGACTGAAATGAAGGGTCTTCTTAAAGAAGTCAGAAAAAGGTACATATTGGGAAGAGAATGGGTGAGGCCAACCTGAAGTGATTCATAAAGTATTTCCCAGGGGCACAAGCCTATTGGAAGACACTTGAAACAACTTAAACTTGAGCATGTCTGTCTGTCCTATATTCACCTGCAGGTACAGTCTTATTCAAGACAAAGCCAGGCCACACACTGCTGATGTCTGGGCAGAGCATTTGGCATGGAGACAGCCAACAAACCGACAGGCAGTGTTGTGGTCTGTTTCTGCCTGAGTCCTATGGACCACTGAACTGAGTCTCGGGGCTCAGGTGGACCAGTTGTCCCCACAGCTTCCAGGCTAGACCCAGGAGGTTTGCGTACAGGGAGGTGGTGACTCTGTGGGGCTGTGTATTGGCTGCTGCCACAGAGATACAGGGCTGAGTCTTCTGGCTCCAGGGAAGTCACACGGAGGTATAAATGAGAACTGTCAGGATTGGAAGGGATGAAGCGATTTGGAATGGTCTCGTTTTCAACGAGTTTATTATAGTTGTAGGAAAACATGAGCTCTAGGACCTTTTTAGCATTCTGCCTATACCAGTACATAGCATTGTGTCCCAGACGTTGTTCACATTTCAGAGTCCTTTCATTGCCCATCTCTGCAACCAGGTGTTTAGGTATCTGAGTAATTCCAGGTTCTGCATGGCCTGTGGGAGGAAGAAGCCAAATTTAGACTAACCTCAGGAGAGACTTTTATAAGGACCGTCCATGAAAAAGCTAGAGGTACAAGGAAAGGGCAGAGACGCCCCTCCTGTGCCAGGACTCACCTGCTCCCAGGAGACAAAGGGACACACAGCAGAGGAGCCTGGAGCCCATGGCTGCGTTACATAGGGTGGGACCCATGTCTTCCTCTCAGAGTCCTCTCTGGCTGGCTGTGTTTCTCTGGCTTCTGCGAGAGGGTTTCCTTCAGAAGTCACAGCTCTTGTAGGTGGCTACAGCTCATACTTCCACTTTGCCCTTCCTGTTTGTGGAGCTGAGCCTGCAGGGACAGGTTCCTGGTACAGACCATCCCCCAGCTGCCTCTGGAGGCTCTCCACACAGGTGCTTTGTTGCTTGTGGCTGCCCCCCAGACAGTAGGACAGTAACTGTCTCTACTTCCTCTTTCTTCCCTCACATAAAGACTCCCTCCCTTTAAAGAGACAGCCTCCCTGCTGCCTCTAAGGGACCCAGGACCACCCATTCTGGCATCCTCTCCCTCATCCTGACTCACTGACAGAAGCTGTCACTGACCCTAGGACCTACAGGACCTACAGGAACCCTTCCTGCAGCCAGCTGTGAATCAATTCAAGACTCAGTAACTTTAATGCTAAATAAGTAGCAAGAACCTACAGCCATAGTACCCTGACACTGGATTGTGTCAGATCTCAGAAGATAAGCAGGGTCGGACCTGGTTAGTACTTGGATGGGAGACTGCCTGGGAATAGTGGCAGGTGCTGTAAGCTTGGGAGAGGTACCTGGCAGCCCACTCCTGAAACAATTAGCCATCAAAAACCCTATGAATAGCAGAGAAGCACTAACAACAGTGCCAGACATGTCACACTGTTGGGTAGTGTTTTATCTGTTGTACATAGGGTCACTATGAGTTGGACCCCACTTGAAGGCACAAAACACCAGTTAACAACTCTCAACTCACTGTCCACCTTTCCACTCTTCTCTTGCAACCAGACTCAGGAATTTCAGCAAGACCACACCTCCCCGTAGAGGTCAAAGAAGCACATTAGCCTCATCTTGGTCCTGTGACTCTGTCCACCTGATAGAGCTGAAACAAAGCAATTAAGCAGGCACAGTTAAGACTTGGGATACATACACCAAAGAGGTATTTGGAACCCCAAAGAAAAGGTTTAAGTGTAAACTGCTAGTCAGACACCCAGGACCACCACTACCCTATACACACTGGCTTGGGATACCTTTTTTTTTTTTAATAATTACTCCATAGGCATTGAACCTATACCATATGAACATATACCATAGGTATTGAACATATACTATATGTCACTGTTCAAGAACTAAGAATAGAGAATTGAGTAAAACAGAATCTCATGGAGCATATAGGCTATTTTCATTTGTTCAACAAGCCTTTATGAATAATGTTGCCATATTCAAAATGCTCCTAAATTTAGAGGAACAATGAGACATATTTTCAGATACTGTCCACTCCTGAGAGTTTTAGAAGTATGCTTTGGGAAGGCTAACAGGTAATTGTTTTTCAGGTGCCTAAATCATTCCATCTATTCACCTTCTCATTTCCTCAGCCATGAAACCTGGATGTGGGGAGAGGCTGAAATAATTATCTACACCACTACCCACCAGTAGAGCCAACTGAGGTAAACTTCTGCCCAGATGTCCACTAATCTGAAGTTCTAGGAGTTCCAGGGTCCCCCAACCCCATCACAATTCTTCACAGGGTCCAAGTGCTTAATATGTGCTTCTTTAATAAATGAAGGGCCGTATAGATGGGATGGGAAACAGCAAGAGGCCACATAGAAAGGGTGAGTCGGAATAATTTTTTAGATGTGTTTCTAATGTGATATTGTCTTGGGGTTATTTGTATTGGTAGCTCTGCAGAAATTAGGGATGTGGTGTCAGGATATAAGGAAGGAATGTAACTGGTTAAAGTTGATTTGGCATGAGTTGAGTTTTGGCACTAATTTTTATTTTAAAGGATGTTGTTGTTGTTAGGTGCCCTGGAGTCGGGTTAGGCTCATAGGGACACTCATAGGGTTTTTCACTGGTTGATTGTTTAGATATTGCTTTAGGAGTGAATTGCCATGTCTTTTCTCCCATTTTTGTGGTGCTGGGAATCAAACTGAGGATCTCAGAGACCACAGAGCAGCACTCTACTAACTGAGCTAAAATCCAGCCCATCGTAAAGGATAGTTATAGCATAACTTTCCAGTGTTTGTCAAGCACAATCTAAAGAAGATATGGGAGCAGAGATTTTTTCCCTTCTTAAATCCTCCTTCCTGTCAGGATCCCCATCATTCTTTGAGCATTCCCTTCTTTATGACACCAGAAGTTGTTCTAGGCTTTCCATGCCTCTGTCTTGTTATTTTTCCAAAGGCAACTGGTCCTTTGTAGTGGAGATGGGTATCTAGGTAGCAGCATATGGCCACTAGGTCTGTGTTTTGAGGGTGACTTCACTTCCACGGCATCACAGTGGACTGCGCTAGGGAGTAAATGTATGCATATACACGTGAACATGTGTACACATGTACATGTGTTTCTTTTCTTATTTTTAGGGGTTTCTTCTTTGTTATTAGTAATTTTTAATGTACAATGTAATGGGTCTCACTATGACATAATCATACATGTATTTCATTGTACATTGCTCATGTTCATCCCCTTTGTTCATCCCTCTTAAATCCTCCCCCTCCCCATCAAGGGTCCCCCTTGCATGTCTTGTTTGTGTGTATATCTATCCATACGTATACATCTTGAGTTTGCCTAATGGGCAACATATGTGATATTTCCTTTCCTTTCTCTCATTCCCATTTCTTCTTTCCCCCTCCCATTTTCTTTGGTCCATTATCGTTTCCTACATAGTCTTCTACTATCATGACCTGTGTTTTAATATTGAATATATATTGAGGTTTAACTTCCACATTTCAGAGAAAACATGTGATGTTTATCTTTCTGAGTCTGGTTTATTTTGCTTGAAATGATTATCTCCAAGTCCATCCATTTTCCAGAAAATGCCACAATTTTGTCTTTCTTTATGGCTGAGTAACACTTCACAGTGTATATATACCACAGTTTTCTTATCCATTCATCTGATGATGGACACCTAGGTTGTTTTCATGTCTTGGCTATTTGTACATGTATTTCTAATTCTGTTTCTACTCATATTGAGAGAGTACGAGTTTGCTGTAATACTATGAGTTTACTGTAATACTTCCAGTCTCGATCTAGTATTATAAGGCTCATTCTAGTGTTCTAGCATTATCCCTCTTTATATCTGCAACTCCGTTATGCAGTTCTGAAAAACCTGGCTTCTCTTATCTTTACCAGGTTTACACACCTGATCATCTCCCTGCATGTAACCACTTTATCTATTGAAACTCTCACCTTCTCTCCCTTGCAAATGCTGTCTTCTCCCGGCTCATGTTCTGACTCCCTGTGTCAGCATGACACGCTGTTGAAATCCTCCTTACCACAGTCCAGTGTCTAACACCCCATATAAGGCATGCCCTGCCCCACATACATGCTTTTCTCAATCTTTTGGGGCTTCAACAGTCTGCATGAAGGTGCTTTCCATACCCCATTTGGACTTCAGCACTCAATCCCATCAGGGATACCCTCCTAATCTTGCATGATCTCCCTCACCTTCCACTGAGCAACTTTTCTACACAGGAAAAAGACAAAAACATGCAGCACTTGGTCTGCCTCTGGCCACAAAGGTATTTCACTTTACAGTGGGTTTATTGAGTCATTTGAGCCTCCCACTATGATAATACACAATACCCAACCTGGCATCCAATCTCCTCCAATCTTCCTCTGACCAAGGAAGCTAAGCAGGGTTGGGCCTGGCTAGTACTTGGATGGAAGACCACATGGGAACATCAGGTGCTATAGACTTGGAAGAAGGACCCAGCAGCCCACTACAGAAACAATCAGCTGTTGAAAACCCTATGAATAACAGAGAAGCACTGACAACAGTGCCATGCATGGCACAGTGTCGGAGAGTGTTTCAATCTGTGGTACATAGGGTCACTATGAGTAGAACCTCACTTGATGGCACCTAACAACAACTATGGTGATGGGAAAGGAAAAATCTCAGCACCTTACCTGCCCTCAGGTGCTCTCAACAGATCTTCCCAGTGTAGAGGTGATTGCCGCCAATGAACAGGCATTTGAACAACTTTAGCTCCCTGAGTCCTCGGTATCTCTCTGTCCTTTAGGAAGGACTGTTGATTTCTTGATCCTAGATTTTCTGTCTTCCCTCCCATCCTTACCCATTATTTTGTGCTTTTTTTTCTCTCCCCTTCTGGGTTTGACCTTCATAGAGTTACAAGCTATATCTTAGCCTCTTTCTTTTTCCTCCTTCCCAGCACAACCCCCCTCCTCAGCATTGATTATCTGCTTACCACCTTAAAAGTGCAGACTCTACTTGCTAGAAATAGCAGCTGTTCCTGATCACATGCTTTTAAGCCCACCACATACTTCTTACCATTTCCTTCCTTGAAACTGGGAGCCTGGAGGTGCCTTCCAATATCCCCAGGTGTGCAAACATAGTAATTACCACCCATTAGTCTTGCTAGGACCTCAGGCTTCAGAACCACACCAGATGTTTTCTTCTCAGCCCTGGAGAGCCTGCCCTGAACTAGGTTCCTCAGGGGCTCATGCCTAGCTATATTCTGTTCACAAAACCTCTGTTGGTTGTAATTCTATACAAGGTCTCTGTAATGGGTACTATGTAGAAAGAGAAAAATTAAAATAAAAATCTGAAAAACAACTTAAAAATCAAAATAATAGGATATATATCTTTGTTTTATTATGCATGAATATTGTAGATGGACAATAAATAGTGAGATAAAACAACCTGAAAACATCACTATATATTTGGCTAATCATAAAATAATGAGATATAAACTTTTCATCAGTATTGAAAGGCCATTTGGAGAAACAATGATCATTTGGGGATTGAAACAGTTGGGGAGGTTTTTTGAAGGAGAGAAGCTTACTCCAGATCATGGAGCAATCAAACTAGGCCTATCCCAACTTCTATTTTCTGAGAACTATTTCTGCTAGATTGCCTACAAAGTACCAAAACTTAGGTTTGATTACTACTGTCTGGCATGCTATTTTCTAGTAACACGAAGCAACTTTTGATATTGTCTTTTGAAATTTGTAACTCTACATAAAGAGGGAAAAGTGCCTCTGCTTAGTTGGAATTTTGACTTATCTTGACTTACCTGTTAACGAATTTAGAAACATAATCTCCTGCTGCTTTGGCTTGTGCTGACCACTTATCTTCTTATGATTGCTCTTATGATCCTTAATGTATACATTAAGAAAAGAATTAATCTGTTCCTGGTACTAGAAATATCTCATTCTTCAAGTGAAGCAAGGTTCTATTAACAGAGCTCTTTGTGACACAGCGGTAAAAAAAATCCTCATTAAACAAAGATCATGAGTGCCTCTTAACCAGATAGAGTCTACTCCTATACACCCACCCCATTGCCTCCTTTGAACACATATTCATGATTAGCCCCAGAAACAATGTTTGCCATGCTTGAGTAAGGAAGGTCCCTACAGATGAGTGTCTGAGAGTCCTCTCATAGTATACCTGCTTTCCAGAAGGCTAGAAGGACAGATAAGTTGGTTGATTTGGACATTGTAAAGGGCACACTTTCCTTACTGTTTTGTGTCACTGTAAGTGCATTCAGGGAACAACCATGAAGATTTCATTTTTCTCACATTCTTAGAAGTTGTTTGTAAGTCATTTTTTTCTCTAACATTGAAGTAAGAAAGAGTAATAGTGACTAAATTTCCAGCCTCTTTGCTCTCCTATGTAGGTCAGAAACCCAGCAACAAATGTGTGGGTTTCTCCATCCTATCTGAAATAACACAGGGTAATAGGAAACGAAGGTCTGAGCTGAACTACCAGGACCTGTGGCATGTAAGAACAAGCTCAAATCCTCTCTTCCTCCAGGTCTGGCAACCATAGGAGATATTGTCATGTAACAAGAGTGACCATGTAATTTGTTGACCCAACTGGAGCATTGCTGAGAATGAAGAGGGGCACAGTACTAGGGTAACATGCATGACCCAGAACTGTCCCTAGCAAATCAAGGTCTGGAGTCAATCTGTATTTCACAGCAGTGTTCCAGGCCAATATTGCTGTTCTTGCCCTTCTCATTTTTCTCTATGGATTCTATCTTCAGACTTAACTAAGTAGCAAGAGATGTCAGCTTTGGATGTTTTTGTCATAAAATGAAAGTTAGAGTAGAAGAAAACACATGTAGTTGAGGCTTCTCCCTAGATTGAAAGTGTCCTTTGGCTGGCCAGAAGTCCCATAATTACATCCTGCCCGGCTCAGCTAATGTTTCTCCTTGTTCATCTAGAGAAAATAGCTCAGGGATATTTCCTTATATCTTTTGTGTGTGTGTGTGTGTGTGTGTGTGTGTTGTACTGAGGGTACAGAATAAGCAGTCAGTTGATATATGCCCTATGCAGCTATCAAATCAGTATTTCTTACACTTCCACCTCCTTAAACATTTTACAAAAGAAATAAACAAACAAAAAGTAAGAACTTTAATTAGCATGTTGTTGTTTTTAGGTGTCGTGGAGTTGTATCTGACTATTTCATAGAGTTTTCGATGGTTGTTTTGGGATTGCTTTGGGAATATATTGCCAAATTCTTCTTCCGTTTTGGCAGTGGTGGGTATTGAACCTGGGCGCTAACACAATGGGATAATTTTAGCTTTCTATGCTGTTTAAGTTGTTGTTAGGTGCTGTGGAGTCCTGTCCAACTCACAGTGACCCTCCTAGGGTTTTCAATGGCAGATTGTTTCAGGATTTCCTTGGGAGTGGGTTGCCACGTCCTTCTCCCATTTTTACGGTGCTGGGAATCTATCTCAGGACCTCAGAGACTGCAGAGCGGCGCTCTACCAACTGAGCTAAATGAGATGTTTCAACAAACAGATGCAGCACTGGAGGTGTTAACATGTTTATGCCAACAGATTTGGAAAACAGCTACTTGGCCAACTGACTTGAAGAGATCCATAATTGTGCCTATTCCCAAAAAAGGGGATCCAACTGAATGTGCAAACTATCGGACAATATCATTAATATCACACACCAGCAAAATTCTACTAAAGATCATTCAGAAGCGACTGCAGCAGTATATACACAGGGAATTACTGGAAAATCAAGGAGGATTCAGAAGAAGGCGGGGAACGAGGGACATCATTGCTGATGTCAGGTGGATATTAGCTGAAAGCAGAGAGTATCAAAAAGATGTCTATCTATGTTTTATTGACTATGCAAAAGCATTTGATTGTGTGGATCATAACAAATTATGGATAACACTTCGGAAAATGGGAATACCAGAACACCTAATTGTTCTCATGATAAATCTGTACATGAACCAGGAGGCAGTTGTTCGAATAGAACAAGGAAACACTGAGTGGTTTAAAGTTGAGAAAGGTGTGTGTCAGGGCTGTATATTTTCACCCTATCTCTTCAATTTATACGCTGAGCAAATAATCCGAGAAACTGGACTTTATGAGGAAGAATGCAGTATCAAGATTGGAGGAAGACTCATTAACCTGTGTTATGCAGACGACACAACTCTGCTTGCTGAAAGTGAAGAGGATTTAAAACATTTACTGATGAAGATCAAAGATCATAGCCTTCAATATGGGTTACGACTAAACAACAACAACAAAAAATCCTTACGAGTGGGTCAGCACGCAACTTCACAATAAGTGGAGAAAAGATTGAGGTTGTCCAAGATTTTGCTTTGCTTGGCTCTATAATCAACACCAGTGGAAGCAGCAGTCAAGAAATCCAAAGACGCATTGCTCTAGGAAAAGCTGTGGCAAAAGATCTCTGTAGAGTATTGAAAAGCAAAGGTGTCACATTGAAGATGAAGGTGCGTCTGACTCATGCCATGGTATTTTCAGTGGCATCATATGGTTGTGAAAGCTGGACATTGAACAAGAGAGACAGAAAAAGAATTGATGCTTTTGAATTGTGGTGCTGGAGACGTCTATTGAATATACCATGGACTGACAAAAGAACCAACAAATCTGTCCTAGAAGAAGAGCAACCAGAGTGCTCCTTGGAAGGAAGAATTGCCAAACTGCATCTTACATATTTCGGACATGTAGTCAGGAGAGATCAATCCCTGGAGAAGGACATCATGTTTGGGAGAGTGGCAGGTCAACACAAAAGAGGAAACTCTCCACCAGATGGATTGACACAGTGTCTGCAACAATGGGCTTAAACATAAATAAGATCGTTTGCCTGGCACAGAATCGGCAAGTGTTTCTATCTGCTGTACATAGGATCGCTGAGCTGGACTTGACTCGACAGCACCTAACAACAACAACAACATGCTGTTTAACGGGCTGGGATTTTGTTGGTAGACTACCACTCTGTAGTCTCTGATGTCCAGAGTTCAATTCCCAGCACCACAAAAATGGGAGAAGGACAGGGCAATCCACTCCTGAGGCACTCCTAAAACAATCAGCCATTGAAAACCCTATGAGGGTCACTATGAGTCAGATATGACTAAATGGCACCTAACAACAACATGTTGTTTAAGATATGACCTTGAGTGTATACCACCTGAGTTCAGGGACCACCTCAAGAGCAGGCTTAATGCATTAGACACTAATGATAGAAGACCAGGTAAGTTGTGGCATGACATCAAAGATATCATTCATGAGGAAAGCAAAAGTTTATTAAAAAGACAGGAAAAAAAGAAAAGACCAAATTACATGTCAAAGGAGACTATGAAACTTGTCCTTGAATATCAAGCAGCCAAAGTAAAAGGAAGGCATGATAAGGAACTAAACAGAAAACTTCAAAGGGCAGCTTAAGAAGACAAAATCAAATATTTTAATGACATGTGTAAGGATCTGGAGATAGAGATCCAAAAGGGAAGTGCTTGCTCTTTTTTGCATAAGCTTAACAAATTGAGTCCACCATTGAAAGCCCTAGGAATAGCAGAGAAGTACTGACAATAGTGTTTCGCCTGTTGTATGGAGGGTTGCTATAAGTTAGACACTGAATTAACAGCACATAACAACAACAGCAACAACAAGGAATTGAAGAAAAAATTCAAGCCTTGAATGGCAATAGTGAAAGATTCTACAGGGAAAATACTAAAAGATGCAGGAAACATCAAAAGAAAATGGAAGGAATGCAGAGTCATTATACCAAAAAGAATTAATGGATGACCAACCATTCAAGAGGTTGCATATGATCAGGAACCACTGGTACTGAAGGATGAAGTAGAAGGTACCTTAGAGGAACTGACAAAAGACAAGGCTCCAGGAATTGATGGAATACCAAGAGAAATGTTTCAGCAAACAGATGCAGCACTGGAGGTGCTAATGTGTTTATGCCAAGAAATTTGGAGAACAGCTACCTCACCAATTGACTGGAAGAATCCATCTTTGTGCCTATTCCCAAGAAAGGGGATACAACCAAATGTGGAGAGTATCAAGGGATATCATTAATACCACACACAAGCAAAATTTTACTAAAGATCATTCAAAAGCGACTGCAGCAGTATATAGATAGGGAACCACCAGAAAACCAATCCAGATTCAGAAGACAGTGGGGAACCAAGGACATCATTGCTGACATCAGATGGATATTACCTGAAAGCAGAGAATGCCATAAAGTTGTCTATTTATGTTTTTATCAACTATGAAAAAGCATTTTATGATGTGGATCATAACAAATTATGGGTAACACTTTGAAGAATAGAAATACCTGAGCACTTAATCATACTCATGAAGAATCAGTTCATGGACCAGGAGACAGTCACTAGAACAGAACAAGGAAGCATTGCTTGGTTTAAAGTTGAGAAAGGTGTGCGTCAGTACAATATCCTTTCACTGTACCGCTTCAATTTCTAGGCTGAGCAAATAATCTGAGAATATGGACTTTATGGAGAAGAACATGGCATCAGGATTGAAGGAAGACTCATTAACAACCTGCATTATGCAGATAACACAACTTTGCTTGCTGAAAGTTAAGAGGATTTGAAACATTTACTGATGAAGATTAAAGAAGACAGCTCTCAGTATGGATTCTGACTAAACATCAACAAAACAAAAATCCTTACAATTGGGTCAGTAAGTAATGTCATGATAAAGACAGAAAAGATTGAGGTTATCCAAGATTTTGCTTTACTTGGTTTTACAATCAACGCCCACAGAAGTAGCAGTCAAAAATTCAAAGGACACGTTACGTTGGGAAAACCTGTTGCAAAAGTCCTCTTTAAAGTATTGAAAAGTAAAGATGTCACATTGAAGATGAAGGTGTGCCTGACTCATGCCATGGTATTAGAAGTCATATCATGTGGTTGTGAAAGCTGGACATTGAATAAGGGAGACAGGAGAAGAATTGATGCTTTTGAATTGTGATGCTGGAAACAAATATTGAATATACCATGGACTGCCAAAAGAACCAACACATCTGCCCTAGAGGAAGTGCAACCAGAGTGCTTCTTGGAAGCAAGGATGGCTAGATTGTAACTTAAGTATTTTGAATATGTAGTCAGGAGGGACCAATCCCTGGAGAAGGAGAGTGGCAGGTCAACAATAACAACAAAAAGAAAACCCTCAACTAGATGGATTGACACAGTGTCTGCAACAATGGACTTAAACTAATTAGTATTGGTGCCTGGCACAGAATTAAGGGGGGAATGTTTCGTTCTGTTGTACATAGGGTAGCTATGAGTGGGACCTGACTCCATGGCACCTAACGATGATATGTCATTTAATTTATAGTCCTCTGTAGTTCTTTTTAAGTTTCTTATGTGCATGGGTATTATACTTTAAACCACAGGTTTAAGTGTTTTATAGGAGAAGAAAATTAAAGGTCTAGGACAGTAGAAAATTCTCACAGTTCCACCTACAGACCCATATATATTTAAATCTATAGCCTATACAGAAGCTATGGGACAAAGCATAATCCTCAACTGTTTTCTTCTCTCCTCATTTCTAAAGGCTTTATCCACAAACAGTGACTGTATGGCTGTAAGGTTTCTAGGAGCTACACCTGTATCAAGAATGCCCATCCCTTCCAGGAGACCCGTAAGGTTGGATATGACCTGGGGGAGAGGAGCTCATCAACAGCCAGTGGGTGCTATCAGTGCATCAGTGCTCAGACTGTAGGTGCCGACCCCTCAAGCTCCTGCAGACAGCATTCAATACCACCTGCAGGCTTTCTTCCTTGCTTTGAGGCTGGCTGAGTCACCACGGTGGAAGAGGAGGCCCAGGGCAAGAGGTACAGGGATGAATAATGAACATGACCTCTACAACCTTTTTCTTGAGCATTTGCTCATCTTTGAGGCAAATGTGTCCCTTTCTAATGGATGGGAGAAAATCTTTGCATCCTATACATCTGACAGAATTAATTTTTAGAATATACAAAGAACTCAAAGAACTCAAGAAATTAATCACCAAAGTAATAAATAATCCAATAAATAAGTAGGCAATGGAATTGAATAGATAGTTCTCAAAAGAAGAAATACAAGTGGCCAATGAACACGTTAAAAATGCTCAACATCCCTAGCCATTAGGGAAACAGAAAGCAAAACTACACTGAGATTCCACTTCACTCTCATAAGAATGGCCAATATTGACAAAACAAATAGCTATTGCACACCTGACTTCATGTGACAGGTCACAGACAAAACATGGATACACCAAAAATATTATATAAAACTATCCTCAGGCTATGTGTATGAGTTTTATATAAAACATAAATAAGTTGTATGTTTTGACCTGGGTTTGAGGCTGGAGGAAGACTGTGTGATTTAGCAAGACCCTGTCTCAAGATAAAAAATAAAAAAATAGATTGGGGGTGGAGCACTTGCAAAATATGTTCAAGGCCTTGAGTTCAACCATCAAGGAAAGAAAGAAAGAAAAAACAAAGATAAGAAAGAAAGAAAAAAGAAAGAAAGAAAGGCAGAAAGAAAGAAAATAGAAAGAAGGAAGGAAAGAAGGAAAGAAGGAAGGAAGGAAGGAAGGAAGAAGGAAGGAAAGAAAGAAAGAAAGAAAGAAAGAAAGAAAGAAAGAAAGAAAGAAAGAAAGAAAGAAAGAAAAAAAGAAAAATTTTGAACAAGCCAAATCCAAATTGTTTTGGATTCCAGGCTGTTTTCCATTGGGGACATGAAATCCCGCCAGAAGGGGGCGCCAGGTATGCATCAGGTACTTGCCTTTCTCAAAGCTATGTTCAAAGAAGTAACATGGTTTCTCAGTACCTCAGCCTGTTACTGAAGTCCTGTTGATATGTGTGCTCCCTTTGTAGGATGTTCTATTTTCTACACCAGTCCCTGAACCAGAAAATAACTCCATCTTTTCCTGTTTGTATTCAGCTCTCCTTTCATGTCCAACCCTAAACTTTCTTGTCATGGGTAGACTTTAACAGGCAAGTATAAGTTTAAAAGTTGAACACCGATAACACTAAGATCATTCAATATCATGAAAAGAATTCTTAAATTTGTTCGCATACATCTAATCCAATACAAGAATGTTTCCGTTACCCATCTGACTCTCAGCCTAAAACGCCACTCAAAACTTATGTATTAGGTTTGAGATATTAGGATGCCTTCATTATTCTGGCGTTCAGTAGGGGCATATTACAAATCCAAATCACCCCCCCACACACATACATGGAAATGGTTATTGGTATACTCTGAATTTTACCACTGAAATTATGCTTGCCAGGCATGATGCTCTTCATTATTCTCCCCACTATCTGAAGAACTAATTTCTCTCTGCCTCTGCATGATACAATTTCCCCTCAGGGAAAAAGCCCCAGTCCTTCTGTCATCTTTGAAGGTGCATCCATTGCAAAGTGATAGAAAGCACATCGCAGAAAATCTTGGATTCGACTTTTGAATGAAATTGGGGAAGCCCAGGAAGACAACTATCAACTTCAGCAGCACTAGAAGGTAGCAATAACTTGGACTTAGTTGTTGACAGTTAGATCACAGGGACTGATAACAGCAAGACTGCATATAGCTGCTAAGGAGGCAGGATGTCTCATAGGTATCAACACAAAAACTGGGAACTGGAGATGATGTCAAATGAGGACTTGGTCCTAGGACCTGTTGTGACGCCTAAGGAGAAAAGAGACCAGATCTCCAGCAAAAGAGTGTGACCAGCAAAGGAAACTTAGTGCTGCATCATTCCTCTCAGTTTCCTTGGATTCCATTTGTGTATGAATGGTACCATTTTTAAATCATGGGTCAAAGCTGGATCTGATATTATCATGTAAGAGAGTAGCATGATTGGAGAACTATTAATATGAACCATCCAGGTCTTTACATTGAATGTGATCTCTTTGCACTTTCATTCATTCATTCATCTATGGCATTGATTATCTCAGCTCTTGGCCACTAGCAGTTCTGCTATTTGGCATTCTACACTCTCAAATCTAGAGGCCAGGATGCCTTACTATACCTTATAATGGTTTCAAGGCAGCACTTTGGAGGGCATTTGTTAACTAGCTGTGCATCTGCCTCAAAATGCCACATCAAAAACATGTCTCAAGTCCCTAAATGGAAAAGTACCATGAAAATATTACAAAGGGCTTTCTGAAAACAAAGTCGGCTAGGTTCCAGGTTGAATGTTAATTCCTTAACCTGATAAGCTCATCTGCAAGAACACAGGATTAGTTTGATATGAATTGCTCTTTGTGAATCTGTGCTCTCTGCTAAATTTGCTGACTATCCCTAGTTTATTCTTATGAGTGTCACTCAAAAGGAGCAGAGTAGGAGAGTGGCAGTGACTGCAGGGTTTGGTTGCCATCGTTGCAAATAATTTGCTCGCTGGCCCGTTTCTCATGTGCTCCATACATCCTTCCTAGAGTGGAATTCAAGATGCTTTTGAGTTTTCTTCTTCCACTCCCCAAATAGCAGTTCCTAAAATTATAATAGAAAAGTATCTTTGAACTAAGTAATATTTATCTTTATCTATTTTGATCTAGTAAGGCACATCCTATAAAATTAAGGTGGGTATATTGAAGAGGGTGGGAATGATGGAGGTTGAAGACATTCACTGAAAAATAACAAACTTTCCTGAGTTCCCACTATGTGCTCAATATTGTTTTGAGAATATCAACATATCCTAAAAAATATTAGTATCAGGGCTGGGGATGTAGCTCAATGGTAGAGCACCTGCACAGCATGCACACAGCCCTGTGTTCAATCTCCAGTCAATAATAATAATAATAATAATAATAATAATAATAATGTGCCAGACACAGTGGCACATGCCTATAATCCCTGTAACTCAGGAGGCAGAGGCAGGAGGATTGCAAATTCGAGGCTAGGTGTAGCCTATATAACTAACTTAGTGAGACCCTGTCCCACATAAAAAGTAAAAACTGGGCTGGGGGTGCAGCTCAGCGGTACAGCACTTGTAAAATATGTGTGAGGCCCTGGGTTCAACCCCTAGTACTGCCAAAAAAAATTAATATCAGGTGTGTAGCATGTGTTCTTTCCTTATTTCTTGTTTAACCCAGTTACAGTGCCCTACTTTTGCCTTCATCTTCACTTCAGTCTCTCTTTCTCTCCTCTTAATCCTTCCCATGCAATAGGTTCTTTCTCTTCATAAATCCCTGCTATTGTATTCAGAAGTGGAAATGTTCAAATTATTTCGTGGTGGTAATTGTACCTGGTGTTCTGGCAGATGTGGCTTTCTGATCCACACACCATTCTGCTTCTATGATAAAATTTAATTCTTTAGTGTGCTTTGCCCTCTAGTCTTCTGTGACAGAGGTAGGATGTGGTGTGAACAGGAAACAGAGTAACTTGAAGTGAATAGCAGACCTAAGTCTATGTTGGCAATTTAACAAAACCATAATATGTGTATTAAAAATTGTTAACTTGTCTTTTTTTTGTCCATTGTTCTCTGTGAGTATTCAGTTTATATGTGAGCATATTGAAGTCCAGAGACAAAATGAAATACCAGTGACAGAATGAAGTCTAGAAAGCTGGTTGCCAAATCTAAATGTTATTTTCCAATATTTTATTGTCTCTCATACTTTGATACACATCCTCTGTCTGTCAAATTTTCTCCTGCACTGGCCTCTGTTCCTCTGGTCTCCCAGTCCTAGATCCCTAGTCTTCCACTTAGTCTTTTCTAACTATTGCTTAAAGAGAACAGTGAGATATTTCTTCTAAGATTACAATTTTTTATTTCAAGGCATTTTTAATCACTAAAACTGAACCACCATTCAATTTTAAGTCTGGAATGGGACATTTAAATGGCTTCTTCCCTGTCTTCTAGAGCATAATTGACAAACTCTGGACTGGGAAAAACGTCTGGACTGCAATCTATTTTTCATTTCATTTCATTTCATTTTATGTATCTTTGCAATGCTGAGGTCAAACCCAAGGCTGCATACATGCTAGCCAAATAGTCTACAACCCCAGCCAGCAGACTGTTTTAATAAATAAGGTTTTCCTGAAACACAGCCACACTCACTCATTTACACGTTTATCACTGCATTCACATGCAATGGCAGAGTAGTTGGGACAGAGACTACAATGTCTAAAACATTTATTGTCCAAACTTTTTTTTAAGTACTAGAGGGTTGAACTCAGGCCTTTGCACATACTTTGCAAGTGCTCTACCATTCAACTATACCTCTAGCCCCTTGTTTTATTTTTAATCTGAGATGAGGTCCCACTAAGTTCCAAAGGCTGCCTCTAACCTCAAACTGGTGATCTTCCTGCCTCCACCCCTCGAGTTGCTGAGATTACAGGCCGTATGTCTCTGCACCCAGCTGCTGTCTGGAAAAAGTTTCCCTGCAAACAATTTTATGGAGAGAATCACATGAAGCAAGAGTAGGAATCCCCCAAACTAATGCCATCCTTGAGCCAAGTTCTCAAGGGAACTGAGATCTGTTCTAGAGCTCCCTTTCCCAAGAAAAAACATGCTCCTCACTAACACTGATGTTCTGTTTGTGATAAATATTAGAAATTCAGCTTAGGGTTAACCCTCAGGTTAGCATCCAGGTTATTTCAGAAACACTAACCTAGTACATTGGCCCCCTTGCATTTGGGTTGCCCCAAGTGTTTACATCATATATTGTCTTAGTATATCTTTTTTAAAGGAAGAGAGTTTTATTTAGTATTGTTTCCTTTACACTAGAGTGGTGAGAAGCTAGCATGATCCCAGAGACTAGTGATATATCAGCCAGTAAAGTGGCTGGAGAAGCTAAAGGAAAAGAAAAATAGAGTCCTTGGAGGCAAAAAGCATGAAACTGCCTTTAGGGGCTGGTGCCATTGTTGATATATTTGCTGGAGCCAAATCAGTCCCCAATTAAGGGACAAATTTCAGTAGTCTTTCAAGGCCACTAAGCCATGTGCATGGGAAAGAGAGATAACAAGTACAGACTAATTAAACATAAACACACACCTCTGGGCCATGATATGTTTGAAGTTTGAAAAAGAAGTGTAGGTAGCAACCCACTCTGCTGGGCAAAAGAAATATGGGCATTCTCTATAGCTCATGGTTCTTATTATGGATACAGGCTAAGGAAGGGACCCACACACCGTGCACCATGATCAGTGTGGATTATAAATGAGAATTCACTCGTGTCATTGAGATCAGAAGTCTAACACACAAAATGTAGTCAGCAATACATTATTTATTAAGTCAGGAGACTTTCAATTCAGTGCTCCTGTATTGAGCATCATAGAGTATTTCACAGGAGATCAGAAGTACAGGGCATCTTATATGGCTAAGCACCTATGTCAGGATATTTTTTCACAACATGTCAGTATATTTTTTTCAGATTTATTCAATCACTGTACGTAGACAATAAACAAATACACATCTCTTTAGAGACACATATTGATCCTGTATCTGCTTGGCTTCTTCAATAGAGAGCATCATTCTAATCACTTTTACTTAATATCCTGACCTAGTCTACTCCATCCCTACCCCTTACACTCACCGGCAACACCAATAACCGCCACCATCAGTGATCATAGGACTTCTCTGCCCTCGTTCTCCTCGCCATCTATCTAGCACTGTGTTTCCCAACATGTAGCATGCTCATCACCATTACTCCTCAACATGATTTTAGCCAGTATGGAGGTGACTATGTTGTTTAAAAAGTAGGCATTCATTTTAATGTGCATTAGATAAAAACTTGCCAACACAAAAGTCAATATTATTGCCTAAGAAAAGACTAAGAAAAAGAAGCCTATTTAAAAATCAAAATATAATAATGCTCAGGCAATACACTAAATGGTTTGCATGCAATAAAATATGGGACGGACTGAAGTCTGGAAACCGTCACTTGGCATTTCCCGCGCCCCCCCGCAACATTCTACTGTTTTAGATAATTAAAGAGCCTGCACACCAACCAAATAGATCCATGTTACTTTCCCTCAGGTTTTTTGTTTGTTTGTTTGTTTGTTTGTTTTTGGTGGAGGGGAGGGAATTGCAATCAATCCTAAATAACTGCCTCCACCTGTAACCCTCTGCTCTATACCCTCTGGAAGGAGCCAAACCTAGATAAGAGCACTATAGGCCACAGCAGCATATGAGCCAATTATTATAAAAAGTTCTGCACTAAGATGTGTTTTTCCTCTGTGCCAATATTTCTGATGAGGCTCTAGGGAAATTCTGGAGATGATGTAGAATCATACAACTTCCAACACATCACAGGTGGAGATGTTAGTGGTGAAAATTATTAAAGAAAGTAAGAAGACACTTCCTTCCTTATTTGGGGGACTGCTCCCACTCTTACTCCTTGTTATTGTTGTTGTTCTATTAATGACAGCTCCCTGCCTTGGGTACCATTTATCAGTAGGTATCCAGAGCCTATATTGTCTTAAAGCTCAAGGATCTTCCTATGACTACAGCCAGAGAAGCAAAGTCCCTGTCCCTTTTCCTCCCTTAGAACTGAAATTCTCAATTATATGTTTATATATAAACGTATAGTTGACATTTGACATTGCCTGGAAAAAAAAATTAGTTTTCATGAGCAAAATAAGGGGATAGTAGTATTTGTATGTAGATATGAAGAATGCACATGAACATCCTACAGTGCCTGAGACAGTCCCCACAACAAAGACTTATCTGGCCCCAAATATCAATGGTGTCAAGGTTGAGAAATCGCCTTTCACTAAGTTTTCTAGATTGTTGTTGTTGTTAGGTGCCATGGAGTTGGGGTCTGACTCACAGCAAACCTCATAGGGTTTTCAATAGCTGATTGTTTGGGGGATTGCTTCAGGAATGGATTGTCACGTCCTTCTCCCATTTTTGCTTTGCTGGGGATCAAACCCACTGCCTCAGAAAGTAAGGAGCAGCACTCTACCAACTGAGCTAAACAATAAAACAAAATAGCAACAATTCAAGAGTGATGATGTACTTAAGCAGAAATGACATCCTGGATATGCTTTCAGATCTATTATATCTGAACACTTATGTCCTTCCCCATTAATTCTGATAATTCCTGCTTTGAAAACCCATTTCTTGGATTTTCTAAAATACCATATATTCATTGGCATTAACTCTTAGTTAGATAGAATTCAGACTATATACCTTATTATGTTTATAGCATCCCAGTTGAAGATATTGACCCTGAAGTTAGACTGTTGAGTTTGAACACAAGTTTGACTACAGTGGCTAGGAAACTTTGAAAAATTATTTTTTGATATCTTTAAGCTTCCTCATCCCCATCTCTTAAATGGAGAAAATTATAGCACAACATATGTAGTGTTTTCTGTGACCACTGAGGGAGTTAATGTATGGAGAGCCCTTTAACAGTGTCTGATATCCTGGAACATCTATAGCATTCAGTTGCCTTTTCATTGGCCAAAAATTCTGTAATACCTTGGTAAAAATTCTGTATTACTCTGAATCTAGACTTCCTGTATAGGAACAATGACTCAACCAGGTCCTTCTTGTGTGATTTTAGTCATATCCCCTATACCGTTGGTACCTTAGTTTTCACTTCTCTAAGATAAGACTATAATATATGATTGTTATGAGGATTACTCAATTAATATAGACAAAGTATTTAGAACATAGTTGTTGTTGTCATTGTTGTTGTTGTTGTTAGGTGTCCTCAAGTAAGATCCAACTCATAACAACCCTCATAGGGTTTTCAATGACTGATTGTTTTGGGATTGCTTTGAGAATCAATTGCCATGTCCTTCTCCTGTTTTTGCAGTGCTGGGGATTGAGCCGGGGTCCTCAGAGTGTGAGGAGCAACATTCTGCCAACTGAGCTAAACCCCCACCCTACAACACAGTAATGTCCTTTTATCCATGGGAGGTACATTCTAAATCCCCAGTGGATAGCTGAGACTACAGATAGTGTATCATATAAACAGATTTGTTGTTGTTTTTATCCTATATATAACAAATTTCCTATGTGTATATGTATATGATTATTTAAAAGATTAATTTATAAATTACACACAATAAGAGATTAACAACTAATAATAAAATAGAACAAATATAATGATATACTATTATAAAAGCTATTTAAAAGTTATGAATTACTTATTACTAACATGTCCCATTTAAATTTTTGGCTCATAGTTCATTGATGTCACCTGAAACCACAGACAGAGAAACAGCAGACAAATGAGGATTACTATGTCTCCAACCTGGACTAAACTCTGGATAAATGCAAGTTACTATCATTCTTTTACTTTCCTCTTCTTACAGATGACTATTTAAAATAATGACAAAATTCCTTTCAATGAGAGAGCAAGTTGTTTCTATTAATAATGAAAAATTAACATGGATATATAAGTAGAGAACTATCCTAAGACAAAGTATATAACTGTGAAAGAGCTGATGCTAATTCAACACCAAGGGACCAAGTTTCAAGAAATCCCTTAGAATAAAAATTCACAGTCAAGACAACCAAGTACCTAAGATTTTTGTCTGAGAATCTGGAAACTGGTATCACTGTCCTATAACCTCACTCCAACTCAATAAACTACTATGGGGAATAATTACCACCAGGTGTGTTTGTTCCTTCTATTCTCATAACCTTATGAAAAATGTTGACATTTAAATTGGGTCCTGAATTATTTTCCATCTGTTGTAAACTTGAATTCTAAATTTAGATTTGTGAATTTCCAGTGAAATCACTTTTCTGGCACCTATGTCCAAGAATGTCAATGACAAATATAGAAATATAAATAGCTGTGGAGGAAAAACCTTCATTCTATTGCCCAGTCTAGATCCACTGAGCAACCATGAAGACCTTCATCTTCCTTGCTTTCCTGGGAGCTGCTAGTGAGTCTCTTTCTAATGATCAAATCAATAGGTATCTATCATGTATGTGAGTCTCTGCTTTGTGCCCTGGAAAACTGCAGTAGTTATAAAATATAATCTATATGCAAAAACTTAAAATGTTGAAACAAGAGTACATAGTACAAGTATTTGTAGATAATTAAGTTTACTCATTATGGGTAGATCATGGTGAATAGTTCAGGAATAGTTCAGAGTAGAAGACATAAGCAAAACTTGTTCTGAACTTCCAAGTAAATACTATAAATTAGGAGAGAAAAGGAAAGTATAGTACACAAAAAGAAATGTTCCTTGAAAGCAATCTGTGCTTCTTGAAGATGCTATGGATATCAAAGTGTGAGTTTCCTGAATACTTAAGGGCTAGTTATTTATCAAAGGATTGTAACAGGCAAACATATTTTATTTCTCATGGAGGTAAAGTCACATGGCATTCAATCATTTTAAAAAACTGACAAATTGACCATTTCTATTTTGATGCTATTAAACTTTATATTACAAAAATTTAATACTAAATTTTCCCAAACTCAGTAGGCATAAGTTCAATATATCTGTCTATATGCCTCAAAATATTTAGTTATTTTTAAATATTTGAAAATTAGGGGCCATATAATTAAAGACTTTTTGAAAGTAAGAAATCTTGGTGTCAGTGGACGCTCTGTCCCAATGCTGAATACATTAATAAAGATTAGAAAAACTATTGAGAAAAGGGGGCTGGTTGGGGAGGAAAACTTATGATGTTCCATAAAATTATTTAACAAATATTTTAGGCTAGAATCAAGGACAGACACTCTCATTTCCTTTCCGGCCAAAATATTGTCAGTGGCTGCTGAACGTTTCCTTCCTGCTACCTCAGGAAGATAGCTATGCCATACCAACACCCCACCACCTACCACATGAGCAAACCAGAAACATGACTGCAAAACCTTTGCACCGCTGCTGGGCAGGAATGTGTATAGAAAGAATTCTTTATATCCTCAGGTAGTGGCTTGTTGTTGTTGTTGTTAGGTGCCCTTGAGTCGGTATCCGACTCATAGCAACCCTCTGTACAACAGGGGAAACACTATTGTCAGTGCTTCTCTGCTGTTCATAGGGTTTTCAATGGCA
>VMDO01020207.1:0-38013 GCA_007922755.1 Pedetes capensis | reverse complement strand
TTCTTCTTCTTCTTCTTCTTCTTCTTCTTCTTCTTCTTCTTCTTCTTCTTTTTCTTCTTCCTCTCTCTCTCTCTCTCCCTCACTCTCGCTCTCTCTCCTGTTTGCAGTAGTGGAGGATTGAATCCAGGGCTTTCCACATGCTTTGCAAGTGCTCTATCACTGGGCTGCACCCTCAGCTCATTTTTTCCTTTAATTTGAGTCAGAGTCTCTCTAAGGTACACAGGCTGCCTTTGCCCTTGCACTTGAGATCCTGCTGCCTCTACCTCTGGAGTCACTGGGATGACAGGTATGAGCCACCACACCCAACTATAACTCTGTTGTTTCTAAGCCACCCAGTTTATGGTATTTTGTGATAGCAACCCAAAGGACTAAAGCAATATTATCTTAGCTTTTGCTATGTTCTAATGAACACTTCTTAAAAGAAAATGTTTGTTTATTTCATGGGTAAGAGGTATGTATCTAATTGTCATTTTAATGTAATATGTTGTTGTTTGTTGTTAGGTGCTGTTGAGTCGGGTCTGACTCAGAGGGACCCTATGTATAACAGAATGAAACATTCCCCAACACTGCCATGCCTGGCACTATGCCAGTACTTCTCTGCTATTCATGGGGTTTTCAATGGCTGATTGTTTTGGGAGTGGACTGCCAGGTCCCTCTCCCGAGCCTGCAGCACCTGGTCTTCCCAGATGGTCTCCCATCCAAGGACTAAACAAGCTGGCCCCGCTTAGCTTCCGAGATCAGGTGGGATCAGATGCCAGGGAGCTATGGCTGCAGACTAATATGTCTGTAGTGAGTTAGACTTTTCGTTTTTCATTTCTGTGGTAAAATACTCCATAGAGGCAACTTAAACGGAGGAAAGATATATTTTGGCTCGTGGTTTCAGAGGTTTCTGTCCATAATCTGTGGCTCTGTTGTTTCTGGGCCAGTGATAAGGGAGAATATATCATGATGTCAGGGTGTGTGGCAGAGGCTGCACCTCACAGTGGACAAGAAGCAGAGAGATGCACAGGAATGGGCCATGGCAACATATGGCCCCAAAGACCTCCTGCCCCAGAAACCTACTTCCTCTAGCTAAGCCCTTCTTCCTAAATTTCCCGACACATCCAAAATAGTGCCACCAGCTGGGGACTAAGTGTTTGACATGTGGGCTTGGGGGAGACATTTCATCTTCAAACCATAATAGTGAGGGTTTGCATTTTTCCATTGGTAACCATTTATTTTTCTCCTTGTGTGAGCCGTCTGTTCATATTCTTTGCTCCTTTATCCAGTAAGGGTTAATGTACTTTTCTTGCCCTCGACTAGTTGCATAGCATCTTTGCATGTAATGATGTTCATCCCTGTCCTGTAAGACTTCTGGGAACATTTGCTTTCACTCCGTTGTTTGAGAGCTTCTTTTCAAATAGGGTCTGGAAGCTTGTCTCATTTACTTATCCCTACTCACTTTCCTTAGGGCACCAGGCTGGTTCATATCCTTCTCCATAAAGGGAGCCCAGTCCCCAGGTCCTGCCTGGCTGAATTGTTCATTTTGTCTTCAGTGAGAGCTGAACTTTAAGTGTGTCTTTCTTAGGTCCCCTGGGAGCAAAGCCACTTTTCAGACTTGAGGTCTTTCATTTCCACCATTTCTTTTTTTCCCTGCCATTCCTCACCAATAGTTCCTGGCAATTATTTGGACATGTTTGTGTTGCCCTCGACTTTTGAGTACTTAATCATCCTTTCCTCATTCAGCAGACAAAGGAGAATCATTTCCTCCTCCTATTCCTCCCTTTGAATTCTAGGGCACAGGAATGTTTCTAATAATATGGCAACTTTAGGAAGGGAAAAGATCTTGGACATTGCCCACCACCAGGTCCAGATCTGGTCATTTCAGTGGGAGAAGGCAGCCCAGAGAAGTTATGGGAGCCACTCAGAGTCTCACAGATCTTTAGTGATGAAGCCATGCTCTACTTAGTGGGGTCTGAAGGAAATAGACAACCTCTAGAGAAGGGCTGGGATTTAGCTCAGTGGGTAGAGCGCTGCGTTGCAGTCTCTGAAGCCCCGAGTTCAATTCCCAGCACCACAAAAAATGGGAGAAGGGCCTGGCAATCCACTACCAAGGCAATCCCGAAGCACTCAGCCATTGAAAACCCTATGGGGGTCACTATGAGTCAGATACTGACTCGATGGCACCTAACAACAACAACAGCCCTAGAGAAGGAGAGAAGGCAGCAGGCTGAAGGGTGTCATCCTCAGCAATGACGCTAGAAACACACTCTTTTTTTTTTTTTTTTTGCAGTACTAGGGGTTGAACCCAGAGCCTCACGCTTGCATACTATGCAAGTGCTGGACCACTGAGCTGCACCCCAGCCCCCTTTTTTTTTTCTTTACTTTTTGAGACAGGGTCTCACTAAGTTACGCAGACTTCCTCTGGTCTCGAACTTGCGATCCTCCTGCCTCCGCCTCCCAAGCTGCTGGGATTACAGGTGTGCGCCACCATGCCCAGCTGGAAACACACTCTTAATAGGATGATGGTGTGTTGTGGTCACAGCCCTACCAAAGCAGATCCTGTCTCTCTGGGTCTCAGTATCCTCCCTATACACAGAAGAAAATTAAACCTGAAATTCCCACTCTTGCAAAATTACATGACTTCCTCCAGGGGTGAGAGGACACTATTTGAGCATGGTCTTGGGAAGGTGTCACATTCTTACAGAGGTGACTGGAGGATCAGAGTGGGACTCAATGGGGAAGTTACAAGGTCACCTTCTAGGGAGATAGCCTTGTGAGCTGTAAGAGAGCATTCGTGACCAGAATCAAATGTGGCTTTGAGTTCATCGGTATCACCAGTTACCCCCAGGGCTCCAGCCCGGGAATGGAGGACACACCATGGCCTCAGAATCATTGTCAGAGGCTTCCAGGATAAGTTTCCTATAATTGTGACCTCACACAGTGTAGCTGAGGTGACATTTGGCACTCTAAGCTCCTCACCCCCCATATTACAGGTTCCCTGGGTCCAAGTGTTGAGGGATATTGGTTTTCCCATAATTTTCAAACACAAAAGGCTCTGTGAATAACTTATTTCTGGGCTTGGCTGGTATGGTTCATGGAATGCTATGGTGGTGGCCAAGATGCTTCCAGCAGGCCTGGGTGGTGGGAACAGGAACAACTGGTCCTTCATTGGCTTGGAGAGGTTGAAAGCCCAGAGAGAACCTTGTGGATTCTGTGACATTAACTCTTCACTGCCCAAGCAGCCTGTGGACTGGCTTGGAACCAGCACTTATAATCATATCTGACATGTTATAAGCACCCACATATTTACTGAAACTGTTGCTTCTTTAATGATTTTTATTTAATGAAGTTAATTAGTTGAGCTTTGCAGACCAGGCTAGAGAGGCACGTGTTGCCTTCCCTTCCAGGAGATGGCTTCCCAGGCTCCCCATTCCCTGTTGTCAGTGAACCACACAGGGCTTCTACTTTTTAAGTTTCGAGTTTACCTTATTCAGGAACAGCTTGATCCCCTGGTTACAATCTCTACACCTCAGGTTTTTTTTTTTTTTTTTTTTTTTTTTTGTAAAATGGGCAAAATAATAATAGCATCATAGAGATGACTCGGTGGACAGAACCAAGAGCCTGGAGGGCAGAGGCAACTCATGGAGAACCCATGCCAGGGAATTCTTATCAAGGAATGGACAACCTGTGGCTGACCAGATTTCAGAACTGCTGTGGACCAGAGATCCTTATACTTCCCCCTACTTTGTTGTTGTTGTTGTTAGGTGCTGTCAAGTCGGTATCCGACTCATAGCAACCCTCATAGGGTTTTCAATGGCTGACTGTTTCGGGATTGCCTTGGGAGTGCATTGCCAGGCCCTTCTCCCATTTTTGTGGTGCTGGGAATTGAACTCGGGACCTCAGAGACTGCAGAGCAGCACTCTACCAACTGAGCTAAATCCCAGTCCCCCCCCCCCCCACTTTAGATCAAAGAAATAATTTTGCACTTGTGTAACATAGCCTGGGCATTGAGGGCAGATGACTTGTCTCTTTGGTTCACTGGTCTTTAGTTCAAGATAGACTCTACTTGAGGAACTACATGGGGGGACTGGCACCAAAACACAATTTAGGTGCCAACATCCTGGATTTCTAGCTAAAGCTCAATAGGAATGAAACTTTTGTAGGATATTGAGAAGAGATGAGTGTGTTTTGCATGTGGGAGGAACGACAATAATTTGTGCCCAGAGAGTAAATTGTGGCAGCTTTAAAATATGTATATTCACAGATTTTTTGGTACTCTTTCCCTCAAAAAGTGGAGCCTCTTTTCCTCTTCTTTAGTGTGGCTGCAATCAGTGACTCACTTTTATCAGAGTGTAGCAGAAGTGTTGATGTGTGATTTCTGGGACTAGGACATGAAGGGCATTGTGATTTGCTTCTTGCTCTGTAAGATCACTTGCTCTGGGGAAGTTGGCTGCCATGTTGTGAGGAAACTCAAGTAGCCTTGTGGAGCGGTCCATGCAGTGAGCAGCTGAGGCCTCTGTCCGTACTCATGCAAGGGAACCATTGTCCGCAGCTGAGCTTCAGGATGAGTGGAGCTTTTCCAACAACAATATCCTACCTGTACTTTATGAGACACCCTGAGCTGGACCCACCCAGCAAAGCTCCTTTCCAATCCTTGACCCACAGAAACTGCGAGATACTGCTGGATGAAGCCCTTTTTGGGATTATCAGTTTTACAGATGGGGACACTGAGGCTCAGAGAAATAAGGTGACTTGCCTAATCCTACTCTGGAAGCTAGTTTAATTTCAGGAGATGGTTTTACTTATTTGGGAGAAAATAACTCCTGCATTTTCACTTAGTTTTTTCATGAGGTATTGCATATGTAGAAGCGGGGAAAAATTGGAAAAATTTCAGAAAAAGACCCATGTTCTCTTTCTCTGGGGAAAAGATACTTACAGTGAAACAAAATCTTTCCCCCTCAATTTTTCAACTTTTTTTTCCCCCCTGGAATGTTCTTTCTGTTGTAGCGTGAAAGCTTCAGGGCCTGCCAGAGACGGAGGCTGGTGAAACCAGACATGGCTCAGATAGAATGGGCCAAGTGTCCTAGCTGTCCTTTTAATATCTCCATGGCCAGGGCGACCCGTCACTGTGAGCAAGGGGAAGGGAGAAAAATGAGCCAATTCCTTTCTAAATGGCTCTGTAACTCTAGGGTGTTATCGAGCAGAGACAAAGGACACCCCATAATTCTTGGGAAAGGAATTGTGATCTCTGGGAAACAGGCGCAGCCTCTGTCCTGCCCACGGAAGCCACCCCCCCCCCCCGCCGCCACCGTGGGATCTGCCTTCCATAAATCCACGCAGCGATAGATCTCCCAGCGCTATCGATTTCCTCTCGCTGTTATTGATGGCATTCTGAGATGGGCGGAGACTCTTCAACCGGAACTAAGCTCTGTGTATCTTTCTTGGAAGTCTCTTCAGTGCCAAGAGTTTGGCTGAGGCAGAGAGCGGTGTCTCTGTTCTCATCTCTGAATGCTGCCCAGCAGTTACATCATCCTGGATGTGAGAAACGGGGCTTCCCTCTGGGACTCTTGGCTTCCAGCAGGTGGCAAGTCAGGGAGATTTGCCAGGGGGAGAAGAAAGTGGCTCCGGCTGAGTGTGCCATCTATGCCTTCTAAATAAAATGAAAGTAGAGGCACAAGACTGCCCTGGCAGAGAGTTTTCAAGCCTTGTAATACACAGGAGTCACCTGGCCATGTTGTAGACCCATTGACTCTGACTGGGTAAGTCCTGCTGGGTCCTTAGACTATGCATTGCTTCTACCCTCCTGGGACAAGTAGGTGCTGCTGTTGCTACTCTGGGGCCCTGCTTTGGGTAGACTTTCCATCCTCTGACACTGGGATTTTGAGACTCTGCTGGCCTCCCATGTTGCCTTTAATTCTACTAATTCATTCAGCAAACATTTCTTACCATCTGTTATGGGCCAGGGCTGGGATTTAGCTCAGTTGGTAGAGCATCATTCTGCAATCTCCGTGGTCCCAAGTTCGATTCCCAGCACCGCAAAAATGGGAGGACATGGCAATCCACTCCCAAGGCAATCCGAAACAGTCATTGAAAACCCTATGAGGGTCGCTATGAGTCAGTCGGTCATGACTTGATGGCACCTGACAACAACAACAACAACTATGGGCCAGGCTGGGACCTGGGGATGGAAGAGAAAGGGTTCAACCTGCCAACACCCACACTCCTAACAGTTGCTTTGGAGCAACTCCTACGCAGCATGATGGAGAAGGCAGCGTGATGAGTGTCCTGAGAGCAGGAAGGCCCGGGGCAAGTCCTTCCCAGGTGAGGGCTCATGCATTCTGCTGGGAGATGCCAAGGAGGTGCCAGGGAGGCTGGGTATTGAAGCAGGAGGACTAGTCTTCCGGAGGGGAGGGTGGAGGCAGCTGGGATGTGCTCATGAGCTCATGAAGGCCTGGGGGTATGATCATGTCTGCCAAGGCCAAGCCCACAGAGGTGCTGGTGGCAAATGGCCTCACTCAGAGATGGTTCTGTGCTGTGGAGTGCCGATTTGGCTGTTGACACCAGACAGGGAGCTCTTTGAGGACACGGGCCTCATCCGTTTCGTTCTACATCCCCAGATCTGGAAAACGAAGTCCAGAAAACACTTTATGAAACTAAAATGAAGTTGATTTCTTCACTCACTTTTGGCAGAGTGCTGATACTGCAGTGTGTATTGGACCCCCTGGAGGGCATGTTTAAACAGTCATGGGCCTCGCCTGAGCTTCTGATCCTGAAGGCCTAGGTCAGGACTTAGAATCTGCATTTCTAGTAAGTGCCCAGGCAAAGCTGCTGTGGTGATATCATAATCACCCTTGCAGGAGCGCAAATCAGTATTTGACTTCATTGTTTGCGAGTAATTAATTTCTTCTAGGGAAGAGGAGGGCTGGGATGTAGCTCAGTTGGTAACGTGCTGCGCTGCAGTATCTGAGGTCCCAAGTTCAATTCCTAGCACCGCAAAAAATGGGAGAAGGGCCTGGCAATCCACTCCCAAGGCAATCCCGAAACAGTCAGCCATTGAAAATCCTATGTGGGTCGCTATGAGTCGAATACCAACTCGACGGCACCTAACAACAACAACAAGAACAAGGGAAGAGGAGTGGGTGGATTTGTAGAGGGCACAAGGATCAATGTAGAAAACATGGTGTTAAAGCTGAATAGATTGTTGCAATCAAGTCCTGCCACCTGGGTGATCTTGCCCCAATCCTGCCTTCATTTTTCCCATCCTTAAAATGGGTATGCTTACATTAGGTGGGCATTGTTGTGATGGGAGTTTCCTTCTCCTCTGTAAAGAAAGAGACTTTGGATCAGGGCATTAAGGGGTAGAGGAGAGCCATTTCAAAATAACCTGCTTTAGGCCTCTTGAGTAAAGTTGCAAGTGAGGGAAATGCAACTCAGTCCAGCTCAAGAAATAAAAAAGAAAGGATCGTCCTATATAACTCAGAAGTATGGGTGCCTGGAGTCAGGTGTGGCTGGATCCAGGAATTCAAATGATGCTCTTGTGTAACTGGAGTTCTAGGCCAGGGGCTCAACCCTGGGGTCCCAATGAACCAGGTCCAGCCACTCCTCCCAAGAAGCCAATTAAAGAAACAAATGGTGGTGAAGACAGGAAAGGGATTTATTCTTAGTGTGGTCACACTGGGGAGAAAAACAGCTCGCAGCGAGCAGCTGTAGCACTGTGGCGTCCGATCCCGTCAGATTTCTGAGGCTAAACAGGGTCGGGCCTGGTTAGTACTCAGATGGGAGACCGCCTGGGAACACCAGGTGCTGTAGGCTTGGGAGATGGACCCGGCAACACCTTCCCAAAAATCAATCCGCCATTGAAAACCCTATGAACAGTAGAGAAGCACTGACAATAGTGTTTCGCCTGTCATATGTAGGGTTGCTTTGACTTGGATACCTCCTTGATGGCACCTAATCCAAAGCAAAACAGTGCCTGAAGGCTGTCTCTCCAAGGGGCTGACAATAGTCTTGGGGTTATACAGCAAGGATCAAGGGGTTACATAGTTAATGATCTTGGTCGTACGATGGTCTGGCTGGTAATTATGTCAGGATGGTTACATGGGGCCTTGTCAGCAATAAGAATGTATCTACTGCGGGGGGGGGGTGGATTTAGCTCAGTTGGTAGAGCACTGCTCTGCAGTCTCTGAGGTCCGGAGTTCAATTCCCAGCACCGCAGAAATGGGAGAAGGACCTGGCAATCCACTCCCAAGGCAATCCCAAAAAACAGTCAGCTACTGAAAACCCTATGAGGGTTGCTACGAGTGAGTCGGATACAGATTCAATGGCATCTAACAACAACAACAACAACATTGCCTAGAGGTAGTTTTGACTCTCACTATAAGATGCTTATCCATCACAGTTGTTCCTGGAATCCAAGCTGATTGCGGGAAAGAATGACTCAGAGAAAGGATAAATCAGAATGAAGGCGGAGAGGCCAAGCTTTAATCTTGCTTTTATTACCTACTGGGCATTTTCGGGCCCAAGTAAAGAGGCGGCACTTTTTAGCAAAATCAGCCCCCACGTCCTTGTTACACTCAGCTCTGTTTCATTCCATCTTTACCTTCAGTATTTCTTTGCCTTGGTCACACCCTTGGGCCACTTTCCTTACTGTATCAGCTAAGATGACCCACCGCGCCTGAGGTTTGAGAAAAAGATGACTCTCCGCTGCTTTAGCCTAAGCCTTCCTCTGATTGGTCTGGCGTTGGTCATGTGCCCATTTCTGAGCCAATCACTGGGACTGGCGGATGGCGAGCTCTGATTGGCCAAACCTTGGTCATGTGGGCACATTTAAACCCGGTTCATGGGGAACTGCTAAAATGGGATTTCCCTAGGATGGTCCTCTGTTGTCGGGAAAAAGCAGGTAAAGTACGCTGAACGCTTTGTAGTCGCCTGGCTTTCAAAGTATCCCATAATGTAGAATCTCCTCCGTTTTAGACTTCCTGTCAGCCTGGTTTGTTGTTGTTGTTAGGTGCCGTCGAGTCCAACTCATAGCGACCCTCATAGGGTTTTCAATGGCTGGCTGTTTTGGGATTGCCTTGGGAGTGGATTGCCAGGCCCTTCTCCCATTTTGCAGTGCTGGGAATCGAACTCAGGACCTTAGAGACTCCAGAGCAGCGCTGTACCAACTGAGCTAAATCACAGCCCATCAGATTTTTAAGGGACTTAAGAACCCTTAATATTATGATCGTAGCGAATACTTGAGTGTTTTACACATTTTCCATGCCAACACACATATTCTTTCTAAGAGTTATGAAGCACATACTGCCCATATGGCTTTATTTACAGATGAGGAAACTGGGGCACAGAGAGGTTGTGTGTGTCTCTGATCCCATGGACACAGCCTCTTGAGAATCATGGAACTTTATTACTGGGAAACACCTTAGAGATGTCTCAGACGGTGCCTCTTCCCATCTCTTTTCTTTTTTGCCCCCAAAAACTGAGGCCTAGAGAGGAGGATTTATTTACCCATGGTCACGTAACCTGCTAAGGTCACAAAACATTGGCTGTTGAATGCTGAGTCCAGTGTCCTTTCCGCCATACCATCTCTCTCCTGCCTCCTGTAGGGCTTTCTGGAAATAGTCCCTGTTCTTCAGGGTGCAGGAGCTGCCTTTTATCTTCCTCCGCAACCACAGCTGGACCCCATGACCTCCTTATCTTTGAGTTACCAGCACCTGGCGTGTGTGGGACCTTATAAGCACACTATTTGTATGTGCATATTTTGGTAATATCAGAAAGCTTTTCCTCATGTGTAACCCAGTCCATCCTTGCCTGCCTGCCTTCTTTCCTTCCTTCCTTCCTCCCTCTTTCTTTTCTCTCTCTTCCTTCCTCCCTCCCTCCCCCTTTCCCTTCCCTTCCTTTCCCTTCCCTTTTCTCTTCTCTTCTCTTCTCTTTCTCTTTTCTTTTCCTTCCTCCCTCTCCCTCCCTCCCTCCCTCTCTCTCTCTCTCTCTTTCTTTCTTTCTTTCCTTTTTTTTCTTTCCTGGGGGTTGAACCCAGGGCCTTGTATATACTTTTCAAGTGCTCTACCACTGACCTGCAGTCTCAGTCCCTTATTTATTTATTGAATTTATTTATTATTTGATTTGCATATGGTATAATAAATTTCATTATGGGATTTTCATACAATTGTGTCATGTAGTTTGGGCTTGTTCTTTCCCTCATTACCCCTCCATGTTGCTCTCCCTCCTCTTCCGTCTAATCCCTTATCTCCTCCAGGTATGTCCCCTTGTATTTTCCATTCTTAGGCACACACACACACACAGACACACACACACACACACACACACACACACACTTTTTGAGGTAAACCGAGCTTCCACATATGAGTGGAAACATATTTCTCTTTCTGAGTCTGGCTTATTTCACTTGAAATGATGATCTACAGTTTTATCTATTTTCCTGCAAATGGCATGATTTCATTCTTCTTTACAACTGTATAGTAGCCCATTGTGTGTATGTGTGTGTGTGTGCATGTGTGTATAGATATATGTTGTTGTTAGGTACCATCGAGGCGGGTATGATTCATAATGACCCTTTGTACAACAGAATGAAACATTCTCCGTTTGTGTACCAGGCACATGATCTTTTTATATTTAAGCCCATCTAGTTGAGGGTCTCCCTTTGTTTCATTGACCTGCCACTCTCCCAAACATGAGGTCCTTCTCCAGGGTTTGGTCCCTCCTGACAACATGTTCAAAATATGTCAGATGCAGTCTAGCCATCCTTGCTTCCACAGAGCACTCTGATTGCCCTTCTTCTAGGACACATCTGGTGATTCTTTTTGCAGTCCACAGTATATTCAATATGCATCTCCAGCACCATAATTCAAGAGTATCAATTCTCCTGTCTCCCATATTCAACACCCAGCTTTCACAACTGTACGGTGCAACTGAAAATACCATGGCATGAGTCAGGTGCACCTTTGTCTTTAATGTGATATCTTTTCAGCACTTTAAAGGGGTCTTTTGCAACAGCTTTATATATAGCACATTAAAAAAATCCATGCACTTGTTGATGGACATGTGGGCTGAGTACACATCTTTGCAATTGTGAACAGCACTGCAGTGAACATGGACAGTCAGGTGTCTCTATGGTGTGATGACTTAGATTCTTTTGCATCTATAACCAGGAGTGGTATAACTGGATCATATGGTAGTTCTATTTTTAGTTTTCTGAGGAACTTCCACACTGAGTTCCATAATGGCTGTACTAGTTTACAGTCCTACCAGCAGTATAAAAGGGTCCCTTTTCCCCCTGCCTCCTCACCAGTATTTGCTGCTTGTTTTGTTCATGTCAGCTGTTCTGACTGAGGTGAGTTGGAATCTCAGTATAATTTTGATTTGCATTTCCCTGATGGATAAACACACTGAAAAGCTTTTTTCATATATTTATTGGCTATTTGTATTCTTTTGAGAACCATATGTTCAGTTTATTGGCCACTTGTTGATTGGATTTTTCTTTTGTATTTAATTTTTTTGAATTCTTTATGCATCCTGGATGTTAATCCCCTGTCAGATATATAGTTGGCAAAGATTTTCTTCCATTCTGTGGGTGCTCTCTTTATTCTATTGATTATTTCCTTTGCTGTGTAGATACTTTTTAATATCATGCAATCTTATTTGTCAATTCTTTGTACTATTTCCCGGGCCATTGGAGTCTCTTTAAGGAAATATTTGCCTAGGCCTATGTGTTGAAGTGTGTTCCCTACATTTGTTTCTAGTAATTTGAAAGGTTCCGGTTTTGCAATAAGAGCTTTGATCCATTTGGACTTGATTTTTGTACAGGGTGAGAGACAGAGATCTGCTTTCATTCCACATGTGGGTATCCAGTTTTCCCAGCACCATTTGTTGAAGAGGCTGTCTTTTCTCCAATGTATGTTTTTAGCCCCTTTGTCAAAAATCAGGTGGCTCTATCAATGTAGGTTTATTTATGGGTCCTCTGTTTTGTTCCTTTGGTCTTCACATCTGTTTTTGTACCTGTACCAAACTGTTTTTGTTTCTATGGCCTTGTAATATAATTTGATATCAGGTACCATGATGCCTCCCATATTATTCTTTCTGTTCAGAATTTCTTTGGCTTTTCAAGGTCTTTTGTGCTTTCAGATGAAGTTTAGGATTTTTTCTATTTCTGTGAAGTATATCATTGGAATTTTGATGGGGATCGCACTGAATCTGTATATCACTTTCGGCAGCATAGTCATTTTCACAATATTAAGTCTGATCCATAAGCAAGGGAGGTCTTTCCATCTTCTAGTGTCTTCTTTGGGCTGGGGTGTAGCTGAGTTGGTAGAGTGCTGCTCTACACTCTCTGAGGGCCTGGGTTCGATCCCTAGCACTGCAAAAAACGGAAGGATGCAGCAGTCCACTCACAAAGCAATCCAGAAATAATTAGCCATTGAATACCTTATGAGGGCCGCTATGAGTCAAACATGACTCGATGGCACTTAACAACAACAACAAAGTGTCTTCTTAATCTCTTTCTTTAGTGTTTTGAAATTTCATTGTAGAAGACTTTTGGTTCCTTGGTTAAGTTTATTCCCAGATATTTTATTATTTTGAGGTGACTGTGAATGGGATTGTTGTTTTGATTTCTTTCTCATCCTGCCCATTATTGGTATATAGAGATGCTTCTGATTTTTGAATATTGATTTTGTATCCTGATACCTTGCTGAAGGTACTTAACAGAAAATCTAAGAGTTTTCTGGTGGAGTCTATATAGGTTTTTAAGTATAGGATAATGTCATCTGCAGATAGAGATAATTTAACTTCTTTATTCCCTATTTGTATCCCTTGATTTCTTGCCTTATTGCTCTGGCTAAAATTTCAATGACTACATTGAATAAGAGAGGAGAAAATGGGCACTCTTGTCTTCTTTCTGATTTTAGAGGGAGTGATTTCCATTTTTCTCCATTTAGCATGATGTTGGCTATAGGTTTGCTGTATATAGCCTTTATGATGTTGAGGTGTGTTCCTTCTATTCCTACTTTCTTTAGGGCTTTTATCATGAAAGGATGTTGAACTTTGTCGAAGGCCTTTTCTGCATCTATTGAGATGATCATGTCATTTCTGAGTCTATTGAGCTATTGTATATATTTATTGATTTGTGACAGGCCTTGCATCTAAAGAATGAAGCCCACTTGATCATGGTGTATGATCTTTTTTCTGTGTTGCTGTATTTGATTTGCAAGCATTTTATTGAGAATTTTTCTGTCTATGTTCACCAGTGAAGTTGGTCTATAGTTTTCTGTTTTTGTTGTGTCCTTGTCTGGTTTTTGTATCAGGGTGATACTGGCTTCATAGAATGAATGTGGAAATATTTCTTCCCTTTCTAATTTATGAAATAGAGGAATATAGATATTAATTCTTCTTTAAGGGTTTGGCAGAATTCAATTGTGAACCCCTCAGGTCCTGGCCTTTTCATTGTTGGGAAATCATTTATTACTGCCTCAATTTTGTTACTTGTTATAGGTCTGTTGAAATTATTTATATCCTTTTTATTTAATTTTATAGGTCATATGTGTTAAGGGATTTATCCACTTCTTTATTTTCTTTTTTTGAGAGTGCAGATTCTCAAAATAATTTCTGATGATCCTCTGTATTTCTCTAGAATCTGTTGTAATGACCCCTTTTCATCTCTAATTTTATTAATTTGGGTCTTCCCTCTATTTCTTTTCACTGGTTTGATTAAGAGTTTGCCAATCTTGTTAATCTTTTCAAAGAACCAACTCAGTTTCATTGATTCTTTGTATTGTTTTTTTTAGTTTACATTTCATTGATTTCTGCACTGATCTTTATTATTTCTTTCCATCTATTGCTTTCCGGGTTTGTTGTTTTTCTGATGCCTTGAGGTGTATCATTAAGCTATTTATTTGAGCTTTCTCTGTTATTTTGATGTAAGCTCTCATAGCTGTAATTTTCCCTCACAGAATTGCCTTTCTGCATTCCAAACATTCTGGCAGGTTGTGTTTTCATTTTCATTTGATTCTAGGAATTTAAAAATTTCCTCGACGATTTCTTCAATGATCCATTGATCTTTCAAAAGTGTGTTGATCAACTTCCATGTGTTTGTAATTTTTTTTTTGCGGCATTGGGGGTTGAAACCAGGGCCTCGTGCTTGCAAGCTTTGCAAGTGCTCTTCCACTGAGCTCCAAACCCCAGGCCATTTTTTTACTTTTTTACTTTTGAAGCAGGGTCTTGCTAAATTACATGGACTGCCTCTGGTCTCGAACTTGCAATCCTCCTGCCTCTGCTTCCCGAGTTGCTGAGATTACAGCTGTGCGCCACAGTGCCTGGCTTTTGTAATATTTTTGTAGTTTTTCTTGCTATTTATTTCTAGTTTTATTCCATTGTGACATAAGATATAAGGAATGATTTTAACATTTTTGTGGTACTTGGGAGTTGAACTCAGGGCATCATGGATGCTTTGCAAGTGCCCTGCCACTGAGCTATACCCCCAGCCCATTTTTTTACTTTTTATCTTGACATAGGTTCTCACTAAATTATGCAGGCTACCTCTGGCCTCAAACTCACAATCCTCCTGCCTCAGCCTCCCAAGTTGCTGGGATTACAGGCATAAGCCACCACACCCAGCCTGATTTCATTTTTTTTTGTACTTATTAAGGCTAATTTTGTGAACTAGAATATGCTCTGTTTTGGAAAAAGTTCCATGTGGTTCTGAGAAGAATGTGTATTTTGCATCTGTGGATGAAATATTCTGTAGATGTCTGTTAAGTTCAGTTGGTCTATGGTGGTGTTTAACTGTAGGGTTTGTTGTTTTATTGTTTTGTTGATCTGACTATTGATGAGAGTGAGGTATTGATGTCACCCATATTATTATATCTCAATGCATAAATATTTATAACCATTATATCTTCTTGTTTGACTGTTCCCTTTATTATTATGTTTGTTGTTGGGTGGCACTGAGTTGGATTCAACTCATAGCAACACTATGTACTACAGAAGGAAATAGTACCCAACACTGTACCATGCATAAGTTTTTTATGTTTGAGTCCGATGTTGCAGCCACTATGTTTCTTCTCATTTTGAGTCATACCACATCAGCAAAAGGAGGTCCCAGGGGTTTTACTCCATTCCCATCATTAAGTTTTACTCTGATTTGAGAAGACAACTCTTCCCCAGTCATTTCTCAAATGCCTTCCAGCCAGGGGGTCTCATTTTCCAGCACTATATTAGACAATGCTGTCTGCTATTCACAGGGTTTTCAATGGCTAAATTTTTCAGCAGTGGGATGCTGGGTCCTTTTCCTTAGTCTGTCTTAGTCTGGAAGTTCAGCTGAAACCTGTCCATAGGTGGCTCTGTTGGTACCTGAAATATTAGTGGCATAGCTTTCAGCATAAATCTACTTGGTCAGATATCAATATAGCAACTCTTCTTCTTTTTCTTCTTCTTTCTCTTCCTCTTCCTCTTCCTCATTCCCTTCCCCTTCCCCTCCCCTTCCCCCTCTCCTCCCCCTCTCCCTCCTCCTCCTCCTTCTTCTTCCTCCTTCCTCATGTTCTTAGGAAATCATTTTCCATTCTTTCATTTTCAGTCTGTGTGTATTTTCCAGTGAGCCATGTCTCCAGAAGACAGCTTGTTTCTTAATCCAATTGGTTGATCTATGTCTTCTAAGTGGAACATTGAGACCATTTATATTTAGGGCTATGACTGAGAATAATTTGGTGTTTTCTTGTAATTTTGTTGTGGTTTTTTCTAGTTGGCTTGAGATTGATCTTTATTTTTTCTTCTGTTAATATTAGGGGTTTTCTAGTTTACTAAGTTAGATATATACTTGCTTCTTTCCTTGCTTTCATTTGTTCGTGAGTTCTTCTCATGGAATTTATTCATTATTTATTTTTGTATTTGTGTCTATCTTTCTTCCTCTTCTGTATGTAGGATTCCTTTAAGTATCTTCTGCATAGCTGGGTTTGTTGTTGTTGTTAAGTGCCATCAGGTTGGGTCTGATTCATAGTGATGCTGTGTATAACAGAACAAAACACTCTCCAACATTATGCCATGCTTGGCATTGTTGTCATTGCTTCTCTGTTATTCATAGGAGTTTCAATGGTAGATCTTTTTAGGCTATTTTCAGAAGTGGCTGCCAAGTCCTTCTCCTGTTTTTATGGTGCTGGGGATGGAACCCAGGACCTAAGAGAGCACAGCATAGGACTCTACCAACTGAGTTAAACCTCAACCCGTTGTTGGTTGAGTGATCATGAATTGTTTAAATTTGTGCTTATCTTGGAAGGTCTTTATTTCTCTATTTTAAGGGTATGTCTGTAGCCATAGCACCCTGGCATCTGATCCTGCCTGATCTATGAAGCTAAGCAGGGTCAGCCTGCTTAGTCCTTGGATGAGAGCCCCTGGAAATACCAGATGCTGCAGGATAAGGACAAGGACCTGGCAACCCACCCCTGAAACAATCTGCCATTGAAAACCCTATGAATAGCAGAGAGGCACTGACAATAATGCCAGACATGGCATAATGTTGGAGAGTGTTTTGTTCTGTTACACACAGGGTCGCTGTGAGTTGGACTTGACTCAACAGCTCCTAACAACAAGAACAATTTTAAGGATAACTTTGCTTGATATAGTAGTCTTGGTTGGCATTTATTTGCTTTCAGGTCTTGAAATATATCATTCTGTGCTTTCTTGGCTTTTAGAGTTATTGTTGAGAAGTTTAACATCATTCTGATGGGTTTGTGTTGGTAAGTGACATTTTTGTCTTTTAGCCTTTACCATTTTAACTATAATGTGATGTGGAGAGGATCTTTTCTGATCATGTCTATTTGGGGTTTTATGTCTCTATTGTTTGGGATCTCACTTTACATTTGGAAAATTTCTGCTATTATTGTATAGATTTTTTACAATTTTAGCTTTTGTGTTGGCCCCTTCTTCTACACCATGAGAAGGTTATGCCTCTTCTGTTGTCCCATAGTTCTTGGAAGTTGTGGTTATATTCTTTTTTTTTTTTTTTTCCTTTTTTTGTATCTGAGTATATTATTTGACTGTAGAGGGGAAAAAGGGGGGAAAAAGCAAAGAAAAAAATTATTTTTTTGACCTTATCTTCCACCCCTGATATTCTTTTTTTCTGCTTGATCCAGTCTACTGGTGTTATTTTCTACTGTGATTTTTATTTGGTTTATTCATTTTCAACATTTCATTGTCATTTCCAACCTTTCTGCTTGATTTTTTTTCAAGATCTCAATTTCTTTGCTAACCTTTACTTCTAAGTTGGATACATTTTAAAATCAAGTGCCTGAAATGACTTAGCCATTTCATGCGTCTGCTTATTTGTACTTTCTTTGAGATCACTTATCATTTTTATAAGTAGGCTTTTGAATTCTTTGTTTGGCATTTCAAGCATTTGAATATCTTTTGTTTCTGTTATTGAGGAGGTATGGAGGAGTCCTGTCATCTTGCTTTTTCATATGTCTTGTGTTTCTGTGTTGGAATTTTCACCTCTGTTTGGGTTAGTTGTCTGTTACTATTTTGTTTGGGTGTCTTCTTGGGATACAGTCTTCTCTTGAGGTCTTGATCCCCAATATCACTCAAAGACAACAAAACAAAATATGGCTACAGTTAACAACTCTGACAAAAATCAGATTTATAATTACAATTCAGCTAATTTGAGACCAGCTGTTATTGAACAAATTACCTTAGGAAAGGAGATGGTACTGATAGTGGAGAGTAAACTATGGAGTTAGAAATTAATTGTGGCAAACATAATAGCAGATGGGTGGAATCTGGGAGATGGAGCGGTGAGGGAAGAGAAAGAAACAGGATTAAATAGAAGGAAGAGAAAAGAACAGACAGAAAGGAGAGCATTAGGGAGTGGGTAAGAAAAGAGCAGATGAGAATATAAATTAGCTCGTACACTGTACAAAAAATATGTATGTATAGGTGTACATATACATTATGTATATGTACATGTATAATGTATATACATTATAAGACATATCAAATACAAGCGTAAAAGCTTTTTAAGCAAGTAAATTTGTGTTCAACTAAAATTAAAAATGTTGTAGTCAGATATCTAGGATAACAAGAAAGGAAAAAAGGTTAAAAATTTGGAAATTGAAAAGAAAAAATTTAAACAACAACAACAGAAGAAGAAACAAAAATAAAAAATAAAAAGGAAGGACCAAATTTTGCAACAAGTTCTTTGTGGATGTTCTTGGTAGTGGGGTAATGAGTTTAAGTTGTGGTCTCTAGGGATTGGGGGAGGTAAACAGCTGTGTTATCTGTACTAGGGTGCCAGTCTCTGCTTCCGGTTCTTCACATTCACAGGTGTCATGGAGGAGGATTTGGGGTATAACTGCCCTGCTGGATCTTAGCTTCTCGTGGTCCCTCATCTGATAGCTGCACAGTTTAGAGGTAGCTCCTGTGGAATAGGGGTGGCTTTGGGCGGGAGGCACCCCTGGGCCTGAGTGTCCACATTCCTGCCTGCTGTTTTGATTTACCTCACAGTCTCGTGTAGGTGTCAACTGACTGGGATCAATGTAGGGAGGTCCACCTGCTGTCCAGGTATTGCCCAGGAAGATTCACCAGTCACTGCAGCCACTGCTACCGTGGTCACTGCCACTGCCACGGCTGCTGCTGTGCTGGTTGCTGTGGCCTCCTCCGTCACTGGAGTCATCACTGCCACCTCCGCCACCAGGGTTGCCTCCCTTACCTCTGCTGCCATGGTCACTGTAGCAACCAAAGCTGAGTTTACAATCTGCAGGCCCTCTTGCGGGGGAGATGTAGACTCCTCTTCCCCTGGTGGGGTTGGAGCTAGTGTGGGACTGGGCACAGTTTTCTTCTCTCTGTTCTGACTTTTTATTTTTGCATGAATTTGGGTGTATTAACACTTTTATTGTACTTTCTGTTGAATTGTTTTTTTCTCCTGGGATTTGAATTTCTCTTTTATTACTCTGTCATTTTTCCTTTACATAGTTATATGGAAACTGCTTCTAGTCTGCCATCTTCCCAGAATTCCCCTCTTGCTTTATTTTTTTATCTTGAGACAGTCTCTCTCTAAGTTATGCAGCCTTCCTGTGGCCTTGAACGTGTGATCCCCTTGCTTCTGCCTTCTGAGTTGTTGGGATCAAAGACGTGCACCACCGGTCCAGCCAACCTACTCTTTATATTTCTTCAATTCACATTGAGGGGAGGCTGGGCACCCTTGGGCCACTGGCCACACAAAAGCAGCATGCATGTGTCCCTGTGGGTTTGCTGGCCTCAGTCAGCACTGCTAATGTATGCCACTTTCCTGGCCCTTCAAAACGGGGTCCAAGGACACAGTATGAGCATCTTCTGGGGGATCCTTAGAAATGCAAAAATCCCAGCCTCACCCCTGACCTGCCACGTTGCCATTGCATCCTGTAAGTTCCCAGGTGGTCGTGGGCATGTGATGTGGGAGAAGCTGCATCACAAACTTGTCTTCACCAATCGTGGAGAGAGGAGAAAGTGGCCACAAGGTGGCAGTGTTGCCCGGGCCATGGCCAACAGGGCTTGGAACCTGGGGTCCCCTGCTGGTAGGAGGTGCCTCAGCCCATAGGGCCTTCTGCTGCACATGGAGTGCATTTTTGAACTTGAGGGTCCTAGCTGTCTGCACCCACCTGTTCCCTAACTCCCAACTGCCTGCACTATGGGATATTTCAAAAACTTCAAACTAACCCTCAGGATAAAGAAGTCCCCCAGGGCCGGTGCTGTGGCGCACACCTGTAATCCCAGCAACTCAGAAAGCCGGGCAGGAGGATCACAGGTTCAAGGACAGAAGCAGCCTGCACAATTTAGGGAGACCCTGTCTCAAGACACAAAATGGGGGGGTGGGGGTGCAGCTCAGTGGTGGAGTGCTTGCCTAGCATGTGCAAATCTTTGCATTTAAATGCCCAATAAAGGAAAAAAAAAAGAAAGAAAAGAAAAGAAAGAAAAGGAAAGAAGAAAAGAAAGAAAAAAAAGAAAAAGAAAAAAAAAAAAGAAAGAAAAAGAAAAGAAAGAAAGAAAAAGAAAAGAAAAGAGTTCCCTGAGGAGCAGATTCAAAGAAGGTGGCTTAGGCTTTGCAGCTGGCTTCAAAGCCAGGCTAACTCCACCCTGTCACTGAGGAGGCAAAGGGTCCAGGTGGCCCAGCTGGGAAGCTACTGACCTGGAATCCCAGGTAGAATCTTTGGCTCCAAAGCCTGTTCTCATTCTGCCCCTCCACACTGGCTCCAGTACTGTGCTGGAAGGTCCAAAAATCTTGCCAGTCGGTGGTGTGGACCGCACTCTCTCCCAAAGCTGTGTTTTAGCTGTCTCTCTAACTGTTGTTAGGTGCTGTCGAGTCATGGCGGACTCATAGTGACCCTCATAGGATTTTCAATGGCTGATTGTTTTGGGATTGCCTTGGGAGTGGATTGCCACGTCCTTCTCCCATTTTTGCCGTGCTGGGAATCGAACTTGGGACCTCAGAGACTGCAGAGCAGTGCTCTACCAACTGAGCTAAATCCCAGCGTCTCTCTAACAGGGAAGTGAAATTCTTCCAGTCTCTGGCTCTGCCACCGACTGGTTGTGTGCCCTAGGGCAGGCGCTCACCCTCTCTGTGTCCCTGAGGCAGCAATGACTTTACTTATTTTTTGTTATGAACATCAAAATCAAATGCCGTTTTAGTGCAAAAGTGCCTTCTAGGCCACAGAGCCTGCACAAAATGAAGTGTGTTTGGGGATTCTCGGCCTTAGAGGAGATCAAGGATCATTTTTGGAGCAGGACAGGCAGCCATTGATACCAATGGCATCTCGGCTGCAGGAGCCCCTCACTGCTCCCCCAGCTCCCATTCCTGTACCACAGTCTGCTCTGTACACAGCAACCAGAGAGCTACTTTAAAATAAAAAGTCAACTTATGACCTTACTCACCCCTGAAAACCCTTTGGTTCTTTTGGCCTTAAAAATAAAATCCAATTTCTCCCCTCAGTCACTAAGACTTATTGCTGCCTCGTCCCCCCTCTATTCCTCTCCTCTTACTCTGTGCTCCTATTCCCTCATCTCTTCTTGTAAGGACACCAGTCATATTGGATTAAGGCTCACAGGTGCCATCGAGTAGAGTCTGACTCATGGTGACCCTCATAGGGTTTTCAATGGCTGACTCTTTTGGGATTGCCTTGGGAGTGGGTTGCCACATCCTTCTCCCATTTTGTGGTGCTGGGAATTGAACTCAGGACCTCAGAGACTGCAGAGCAGCGCTCTACCAACTGAGCTAAATCCCAGCCCTAAGGCTCACAGAATGACCTCATTTGGCTATTGTTGCCTCCAGAAAGACCCTTTCTCCAAATACAGGAGCATCTGACACCCTGGGGACTGGAGTTTCAACATAGGAGTTCTTATGGGGACGCAATTGAGCCCATAACAGAGCGCAAGGTCCCTTCTGTTATTATGATGGGGGTGGAAACTGGACCAAGAGACTCTAGCAGAGGACTCAACAAGGACTTTTAGGTTGTGCCGGAGGCGGGGGGCAGTGGGGGGAGGATGGTTTGCTGGTGGCTTTCTTTCTCAGCCTCTTTGCATTTGCTGTTCCCTGAGTGTGCTTTCTGTGTGACTGGCTTTCTTTTTTCATTGTTGTTGTTGTTGTTAGGTGCTGTCGAGTCGGTATCCGACTCATAGCGACCCTCTGTACAACAGGGGAAACACGATTGTCAGTGCTTCGATGCTGTTCATAGGGTTTTCAATGGCAGATTGATTTTTGGGAGTGGGTTTCCGGGTCCTTCTTCCAAGCCTACAGCTTCTGGTGTTCCCAGGCGGTCTCCCATCCAGGTACTAACCAGGCCTGACCCTGCTTAGCTTCCGAGATCTGATGAGATCGGATGCCACAGGGCTACGGCTGCAGGCAGTTTCTTTTTTCATGCAGACCTCAATTTAAATGTTACCTCCTCTGAGCGCCTGCCTCGGGTCACGTGGTGTGAGGTAGCCATGGAGTCCACTCTTAGCACAACTCCTTATTTAAATTCCTTGCATAGCGTTTCTCTCTCTTTGACCTGCCACTTTTTGGTCAGTCTAGTCTCCCCAGCTACAGTGTAATCGATGTTGAGAAGGGGTCTTTCCCGCCTGGCTTACCTCATCTCTCCAAGACCTAGAACAATCCATGTTTGACACAAGAACTGATTCACACAGTTGTTAGGTGCAGTCTAGTCAAGTTGACTCATAGCAATCTTCTCTATAACAGAACTAAACATTCCCTGACATTGTGCCATTCTCATGATTTTTTAATGTTTGAGCCCATTGTTGCAGCCACTGTGTTCTTGTTTTGAGTTGTGCCACATCAACAAAAAGAGGTCCCAGGAGATTTACTCTATTCCTGTCAGTCATTAAGGTCGACTGTACTTTGATGGGGCTGGGATTTAGCTCAGTTGGTAGAGCGCTGCTCTGCAGTCTCTAAGGTCCTGAGTTCGATTCCCAGCACCACAAATTGGGAGAAGGACGTGGCAACCCACTCCCGAAGGCAATCCCGAAACAGTCAGCCATTGAAAACCCTATGAGGGTCACTATGAGTCGGACATGACTCGACGGCACCTAACGACAACGACGACAACGTACTTTGATGAGACAGCTCTTCCTCAGTTATCTCTTGAATGCCTGTCATCCCGGAGGGCTCATTCTCTGGCACTATGTTTGACAGTGTTTCTCTGCTGTTCACAGGGTTTTCAATGGCTAATTGTGCAGGAGTGGGCTGCCAGGTCCTTCTTCCTAGTCTGCCTTAATCTGGCAGCTCAGCTGACACCTGTCCACCATGGGTGGTCCTGCTGGTATCTGAGGTACCAGTGGTATAGCTTTCAGCATCACAGCAACACGCAAGTCCCCACAACACAACAAGCTGAGACACACGGGGGATTCACGTAGTAGGCACTCCCTAAATTTCTACTGAGTGAACCTATGGCCAACGAGACACCTACCGTCCTGACTGCCGGAATCACTCACAGCTCAGCAGGGACCCCCAGCCTGTTTCACGGACACCATGCCACGGGCAGAGTTGTGGCCTCGCAGTGCTTCCACCTCAGCCCTCTGCTTACCATCTGGGCGGGACTGGGGGAGTTAGGAGGGAGACACCTGCTCGCCTCATGGCTACGCTAAAGCACGTGTTTTCTGTAAAGCCTGTGAATTCCTGGGAGTTGGGAGGATAATTAAATCCTGTTTCATAATGACTCGATATTATCTCACACTTTGGGTCCTGTGGTAATCATTAAGCAGGATGGAAAATAAAACACCCAAATACCATAATTAACTTTCAGATCAGACCAGATGTTCGCTTGGGGAGGTCTAACACCTCTGGGGCAAGTTTCCTTTTCTTCTTTCTTTCTTTTTTTTTTTTTTTCTTTTTCCTGGTACTGGGGGTTGAACCGAGGGCCTTGCGCCTGCTGGCTTTGCAAATGCTGGACCACTGAGCTGCACCCCCAGCCTTTTTTTTTTTACTTTTTGAGACAGGGTCTCGCTAAATTACGCAGGCTGCCTCTGGTCTGGAGTTTGTGATCCTCCTGCCTCCGCCTCCTGAGCCGCTGGGATTACAGCCTCTGCCACTACGCCCAGTTCCTTTCCTTCTTTCTGCTGCCATCTGCCCATCCCTTGCCCCCTGCCCAGCTAGATGTGCATGCCTTAATTTCCTTGCCCTTCAACATAGATTCCACCCAGGGCCTGCACGTCCCACTGGGCATGTGGACATCAGTCTCCCCCACCAGGCTGTGCACTGTGGGGACCAGGCCCCTCTTGTACACCATTGTCACCCAGCGCCTAGGTCAGAGCCTGGTACTTGAGAGTTGCTCCCTAAATGTTGGGTGAAGGGAAGTTCTTGTTCATTTGTCTCCAGGAACGAGTCCTTTGTCATGCTCAGTAAATGTTTATAGAATGAATGAGCAAGAGGTTATGTTCAGAGATGGAGAGAAAGAGAGAGGGGCAGGGGAGAGGCCGGAGAAAATCAGACATGGAGGCAGAGAAGGGAGGGCTGGGGGTCTCCTTAGTCGGCTCAGGCTGCTGGGACAGACTCAGCTGCTGGGAGTCTCAGCAGAAAGCTGTCGTCTCTCAGTTCAGGGGCTCAGAAGTCCATGACAGAGGGACTTCTGAGCCTCTCCTTGGCTTGTACACAGCCATCTTCTCCCTGTATGTTCCTGTCTATGTCCTCATCTTGTCTTTTTCTTTTCCTTCCTTCCTTCCTCCTTTCCTTTCCTTTTTTCTCTTTCTTTCTTTCTTTTTCTTTTCCTTTCCTTCCTCCTTCTCTTTTTTCTTTTTTCTCTTTCTTTCTTTCTATTTCTTTCTTTTCCTTCCTTCCTACCTCCTCTTCTCTCTTTCTTTCTTTCTTTCTTTTCTTTCTGTCTCCTTCTTCCCTTCCTTCTTTTCTTTCCTTCTTTCTCTTTCTTTCTTTCTCTCTTTCTCCTTCCTTCCTTCCTTCTTTTCTTTCCTTTCCTCCTTCCCTTCCCTTCTCTTTCCTTTTCTGTGGTATTGGAGGGTTGAACCCAGGGCCTTAACCTTGCATATTTTGCAAGTGCTGTATCATTGAACTGTACCCCATCTCATTTTTTCACTTTTCATTTTGAGACAGTGTCTTGCTAAGTTACGCAGGCTGCCTCTGGTCTTGAACTTGTGACCTTTCTGCCTCCACCTCCTGAGGTGCTGGGCTTACAGGCATGAGCCATCACAGCCAGCCCTCATCTTTTCTTGTAAGGACACCAGTCATATTGGATTAAGGCTCACATAATGACCTCATTTTACTTTTGTTGCCTCCGGAAAGACTCCTTCTCCAAATACAGGCACATCTGAAACCCTGAGGATTAGAATTTCAACATATGAGTTCTTATGGGGACACGAGCCCGTAACAGGGCGCAAGGCCCTTTCTGTTATTATGATGGGTGTGGAAAATGGACCGACTCTAACAGAAGACTCAACAAGGACTTTTAGGTTGCACCGGGCTGAGAGGATGGTTTTCTGGTGGCGTCTCCCTCCCCTGGGATCCACTTTGTTTCCTTCCTGCCATCTTTGACCCCTACAGTCATTGTGGGCACATCTCTGCTTTCGCCACTAGAGGGAGACAGAGCTCATAGCACCATCTCCACGGTAGGAGGCAGCTCTGCTAGGCCTATAGGGTGGTGGTGGTGGTGGGGTGCTGTCATGTCCTATCTTCACCCCAAGCTGTAGACCTCAGTCTGAGAGGCAGGAGAATGTGGTAGAAAAAGCCCTGAGCTGCCTGCCAGGGGTCCCAGGTTAGGTCGTTTCTTAGCCTACTTTCTGTCACTGCAACAGAATGCCACCACCTGGGGAATTGATAAATAAGAGAAGTTCATTTGGTGCACAGCTCCAAATGGCTGGGAGGTCTGAGCACGTGGTGCTCATCAGGTGAGGACTCCATGCTGGGTGACGGACGGAAGGGCAAGTGAGCACGCGGGGCTGGAGAGCGGGCGGGAGCAAGGGACGGCTTGCTTTCCTAGCCGCTCACCCTGCGGTAGTGCCACTGGACACCTCCAGGTCCTGCCTCTTAACACTGGCATGATGGCAGTTACATCTCAGCATTAGCTTTGGAGGGGACATTCCAACGGTAGCAGGTGGGGACCTGGCGAGTGCAGAGTGCAGCCTGGGATCTGGGTCTGGAGGCTCTGGGCCACCCATCTGAGGACCTGAGGGCTCTGCTCCCTGCCCTCTAGTCAGCAGCTCTGGCATTCTGTGGGGGGAAGAGGGAGTGCTGAGCCCCACATCTGGCGCTAATCTCCAGCTGTCAGGAGGAATAAAAATAGCAGCAAGATCGAACACAACTCTTGGGTGTTCCCCCCACCCCTGCGTGCACGTGAATTCCTTTTCTCCAAGTTGAGGAAAGATTCCTTGATATAATCAGGATTATCTCGTAAGGCTTAATGGAGGGCCTCCTGGCGCCAGGCTGCGGCTTGCAGCTTACGCTAAACCCTGGCTAACCCACTGAGGGGAAGGCGGAGATTGGCATTGGTACCCGGTCTGGGCTGTAGGACCTGTCAGGGGAGGGGCCCTGAGGCCTGTCCCAGCTCTGGCAGAGAGAGAGAGGGGGTCCTGCTGCCTCGGCCTGGCTCAGGCAGGCAGGGGTTCAAAAGAAAGGGCTGCTGAGCCGCCTTGTGGGGGAGGCCCGGGGAGACAGGCCCACCCCAGTTCTTCCCCACACCTACGTTCAGGACAGCAGAGGCGGGGAGTGGGTTTCTTTTGCATGGCAGTGTTGCTTGACTCCATGATGAAAGGTCATATTGAGAAGGATCGGAGGGCCACACTGGGCTCTTTAGAGAAAGAAGGCTGCACTCGATTAGTGATGTCTGCTGTGGACTGTAGTGGGAGGTAACAGCGTAAGTGCCCACTCATTGACATTTCTGGACTAAGTGAACTCTAAGGTTCGTGCTATCTCTGATATCTTATTAAATCCTAGGGACGTTCAACGTAGGACCAGAGCACCCATGCTATTCTTGTTGTGGCTTCTTACCAAGCCTCTCAAGACCTCTCTTGGTACCAGCTGGTGGAGGGGAAGAATGTATCTAGTGGACGCTGACACTGTCATGGCCACTAGACAGTCCCTTCAGGACTGAGGTGGCCATTTCTTTTCTCCTGCTTCTAGGACTGGGCGTTGCGATGGCTCACCATCCCTTTCCTAGAAAGGCACTAGGGGGAGGGGAGCATCTTTGTCCTAGGTGCCCCCCCACACAGAGGGATTCCTGGGTGCAGAGATTGGAGCGCTTAGCAGTACAACTTGGAACTGACTTGGATGCCTGGCCAGCTCTCCAGCGGCTAGTGGGAGTGGCTGAGCCTCGGTGACAAGGGCACCACAGCTCAGACTTTCCCTCTGCCCCATCTGGTACATCCTCTCTCTCGTAGGCTCCCTTCCTGAACAGGCCCCCGTGAGAAACTGCCCACATCTCCGTCCTAGAGTCGGTGTCTGTTGAGCCCACCCCACAAAGTCAGCTGATCCATGCGTGCCAATGACCTGGGACGCCTTCCTTCCCCATTCCTGGCCACCAACCCTCTAGAGCAGCTGATCTGTTTCCACAGTAAGTCAGAAGCCATAGGGGTTACCGGGAAGGGTCAGGGGAGCTAGCCAGTGGATGCCGCTGTTTCTCTCACCTACATCACAACTTCCAACCACCTGGTCAGAGGGTGGGGGCTGGAGGGCACCTCCTCCCACAGTCCTTCCAGGTCTAGGTCCTTGGAGCTGTGAACTGTGTGCTGCGGAGTTGTGTGCTGTGCGGAGCCCTGGGGATGCAGATCTTTCCTGCAGCTCTGTTACTAACTCATGTGGTCGGGTCTGGTCACTCCCTCTGTCTGAGGAAACTGAGAACAGAAGGGCCAGAATAAAAGTGTGCTTCGATGCCGGGCCAGGTGGCGCACACCTGTGATCCCAGCAGCTGGGGAGGCTGAGGCAGGAGGATTGCAAGTTTGAGACCAGAGGCAGTCTGCGTAACCTGGCAAGAACCTGTCTCAAAAAAGTAAAAAAATGGGCTGCAGGTGCAGCTCAGTGGTCTAGCACTTGCAGAGGATGCAAGTGTGAGGCCCTGGGTTCAACTCTTAGTACCGCCAAAAAAAAAAAAAAAAAGTCCTTCAAAAGCTCCTCTTCCTCCCCTCCAGCCCTCACATCAGCCAGTTCTCCCTACTTCATCACCTCTCATTGGCCAGCATGGAAAGCAGGTGCAGGGCAGCTGCTCTGGGCCATGAGGGATGGCAGGTACTATGTTTGGATATGGTTTGAGGGTGTCCCCCAAAGGTCCATGTGCTGGAAGCTTTGTCCTAGTGTGGCTGTGTTGGGAGGCAGTGAGCCCTTTAAGAGGTTAGGCCTCAGGGGAAGTGATTAGGTCATGGGGAGCATAAACCTTGACAGGGATTAATTCTGGGCTCATGGAGTGAGCTCTCACAAGAGCCAGTTGTCATTGAAGAGCAAGTTTGGGCCCTGGATCTCTGGCTGCCTTTCTTGGCAAGTGACTGCTCCCTCTTGCAGCTGCTCCTGCCATGATGCCATCTGCCGTATTGTCAAGCAGCCAAGGGGCCCTCGCTAGAGGCCGGACAGATGAGATCCCTTAATCCTGACATCTAGCCTCCCAAACTGTGAGCTAAATAAGTGTCTTTTCTCTACAATGTACCTAGCCTCAGGTATTTTGTTATAGCTACTGAACATAAACTAATACAGCAGGCTCAAAGCCTGGCTTATGTGCCTCACCCTACATCAGCCTGAAGCTGCTCCCAAACTCCCTGTGAAGGGAGGCTTTGAGGATTATTGAACAGAGACTCTTCAAGGTCTCCATGTGGCCCCCTGTGTTAGTTTCCTAGGGCAGCGGTAAAATATTCTTGCAAAGTTGGTGGCTTAAAACAACAGATATTTATTCTTCCATCGTTTTGGAGGCCAGAGTTTGACATCAAGGGGCCAGGAGGGCCATCCTGCTCTGGGGGCACTAGGGGAGGATGCATCTCCTGCTGCTTCTGATTTGGATGGCTGTGGCTATCCTGGACATTTTTCAGCTTGTGAGTACAATATTCCAATATCTGCTTTCGTCTTCGCATTGTCTCCTCTCTGTGTCTGCCTCTAGTTTCTTGTCTTTTCTCTCTCTCTGTCTCTCTTTTTTTCTTTGTGGTACTGGGAGTTGAACCCAGGGCCTCATGCTTGCATGTCTTGCAAGTGCTGCACCACTGAGCTGCACCCCCAGCCCATTTTTTTTTCTTTTTTCTTTTTGAGACAGGGTCTCACTAAATTACACAGACTGCCTCTGGTCTCGAACTTGTGATCCTCCTGCCTCTGCCTCCCGAGCAGCTGGGATTACAGGCATGTGCCACTGCACCCGGCCCTTCTTGTCTTTTTTCTAAGGACCCCTGTCACTGGGTTTAGGGTCCACCAGGATAACCCAGCATCAGCTTCTATTCTCAGGATCAGCAAAGATCTTTTTTTCCAATTAAAGTAACACGTACAGGCTCCAGGGTGATATCTTTTGGGGGCCACACCCAGTGGGCATGAGAATGGAGCAAGTGGTTCCTGGGAGGCCAAACTGCTTGTGGAGGGCACAGCTGGCCATCGGGCCTCCCGGGCCAAGACAGTGTGAGAGCCAAGAGCAGCCTGGGTGGAGGCCACTGTCTGCTCAGGGCAAGTCTTGTCCTCATCTCTGCCCTCAGCCCTTTCCGCCCCAAACCTGTTCTAAAGGAGAGCTATGCTTGCTTCCTGCCACTTTCCCCAAATGAGACTCTGTAGACAAACTGATCCACAGATGGTTCTGATGAGAGGAAGCGTAGCCTGTGGGCTGCTGTTAGCCTATCAGTCAGGGCCACTTGCAAGTCTGTCCCCACAGCTCAGCTCCCTTGCTGATATACATTGTGAATTCAGCTTATTTCTAGATCCATAGCCCTTCTGAGAAATTAATGAAACAGAGAAATCTCTTTCTAAGATGTCACCCCTTTCCCTAAATGTTGAAAGCCAATGTTCACTTTTGGCATTGACTTTTATGTGGGTCAGAGTTTGGTCAGAAACACAGGGTGCTGTCTGTGCATTCCAGGCTGAGGCAGGGGCTTACATGATGGCTGGAAGACCTGGGGGGTCAGAGGTTGGAAGAGCTGCTGCCAAAACCCAGGACACTGACCTGGACGGGGACTTTGGAGTGAGGAACTGAAGCAGGTGTCCTCAGACCCTGCAGGAAGCTGTGCAGCCTCTGAGGGTCTCTAGAAGCACCATCCAGCCTCCCCGGTGGGCTGCAGTGAAGCCAGTGGTTCCTAAGAGCTGCCATGCATGGGGGATGATGGCTTCCCGTCACCTCCGCCTCCCCAATCTCATGCCCTTCCTCAGTGGCAGATTCGAACCCAGAGCCCCATGCATAAAGAGATTCTGGAAAACATGGTTCATAGGTCTCTGCAATGCAGAGGGGACTTTAGGAGAACCAGGATGCCAAGCTGGAGACAGACGTTCCAGCATGGTTTCCAAATGGCTTTGCTCCTTCTGCCCCTTTTTTTGTGTGTGTGTGGTACTGGTGGTTGAACCCAGGGCCTCGCGCTTGCATGCTTTGCAAGTGCTGGACCACTGAGCTGCACCCTCAGACCACTTTTTTTTTTACTTTTTGAGACAGGGTCTCACCACGTTACGCAGACTGCCTTTGGTCTTGAACTTGCGATCCTCCTGCCTCTGCCTCCCAGGTCGCTGGGATTACAGGCGCACACCACTGTGCCTGGCTCCCTTTTCATTTTTTGAAAAGACAGCCCGGCAACCAGGGATTGGGTAAGGAGACCATACCTCTTTTGGGACAAGGATCCACTCATACTTAAATGATTTGGAAGAGGCAACCTTTGTACAGATGAAGCGCACTCAGAGGTGGGGACCATTGGCGGGCTGGGGAAGTGGCCTGGTGTAGGGGAAATGCATGAACCTTGAAGGCAGATCAACTTGGGACCACTTTCTGGCTCAGCCCCTTGACTATGCTGGTCTCACTTTCCTCATTTAAGTGCCAGTAAGTAATCATCTGTCTCATGTGTTGTTATGAATATCTAATGAGATACTGCTTTGGCCAATGTCAGGGTGTTCACTGTAGCATTATCCATTTACAAATAACCTAAATGTCCATCAAAGGGGGAGTAGCTAAATTAGTGATAGAAATCCATGTTGCAGAATACTACACAGCAAAGAAAAATATTGATTGGTTTATGGTAATAACCTGGAAAGATCTCTGAGACATAGTTGAGTGAATAAAGCTATTTGCACAATACCAAGGACAAGAAAACTCCCTTAGGGGTGAACACTTATGTAGCTGTTTGAGTGTGTGCATACCAGGCAATGCTCCTGATCGTCTGGTTTTAACAATAACTCTGTCTGCAGCTATAGCACCCTAGCATCCCATCCCGCCTGATCTGGGAAGCTAAGTAGGGCTGGCCTGGTTCATCCTTGGATAGGAGACTGCCTGGGAATACCAGGTGCTGCAGGTTAGTGAGAAGGACCTGGAAATCCACTCCCAAAACAATCTATGTCATTGAAAACCCTTTGAATAACAGGAATCCAATCCCCTGCCATCCGTGCTGTCTTAGAGTTCCTTCTCTTCCCATTGTGTAGAGATAGTTTACTGCCTGGGTGTGGAGATGACATACCCACTTTCCATTCCATTCCAGTGCCTGGGTCAATGACAGGCCAGCTGCCTGCGAGGAAGACCAGACAACAGGGAGGAATTCTGGCGTAAAATACAGAGGCCGCTCTCACACATTCTGCTGCCTTTCTACCTGGGTTCCAGTCTCACCTGACCCTTCCTGAAATGCAGAGAGGATCATCCGGGGAGGGGCTTTGACGCTCCAGCTGACTCATCCAGACTTCTTCCACTCTTGGTGGACGCCTCGGAGAGGTAACAGTTTAATGAGAAATACATAGAACCTTTAATGGCTAAGCAAACACCTGATAATTGAGCTCCGAACTCCCATCCCCTAGCGCAGGGCGTTTCCGCTGGGCTCAGGCCCCCCCACCCCATGAAGGTGTCCATAGCAGCCATGAGCAGGAGGTGCTGGCATGAGGGCCTGGGTTGGTGGGAGTGCGGGTGGGGGACGAGACCTCTTCTGGAAGGCACAAGGATGAGCAGGAAGACAGCCCATTCCCAGGAGCCCAGAGAATGACCCATGGCTGCCTCTTGGGACCTGCCGTTAAGCCACAGTTGCTCTGCCCAACAAATAACGTCCTTAGACGTGGGCTACAGGGACCCTGTGTCTTAAAGGGTCCAGCTTGCTCCCCCCCAGCCATGTCCCTTCTTCCAGGAGCCTGAGTAGCTGGAGCAGCACCCCTTCCTTTCTAGATCCTGTTCTGGGGACTCAGGACCCAGAATCCTCTGGCCTCCTCCAGCACCTGCACCCTCTTCCCTGACATTATCCTCCCAAGGGTGGAGCACACTGTGGAGGGGCCCCTTGCCCAGAGGGGTGCCAAGGGGAAGCTGCTGGCTTGTGTGTTGAGCTTGGATATGTAGCAGGGGAGCCACACCGGTGCACACGGGCCCTCAGAGTACAGGATAGAGGACAGAGAGATGGGGGCTGCAGCCTGCGGCTCACTCCCCTCCCCCACTTGCCACCATACTCCAGCATGGAATGCCGAGGACTCTGAGGATCCCCAACTCAGAACCTGAACTTTTAGGCTCCATGGTGGTGTTGTTCGGTGCTGTCGAGTTGGGTACAATTCATAGCGACTCTCATAGGGTTTTCAATGGCTCATTGTTTTGGGAATGCTTCGGGAGTAGGTTGCCATGTCCTTCTCCCACTTTTGCAGTGCTGGGGATTGGACCTGGGTCCTCAGAGAGTGCAGCGTGACAGCCCAGACCCAATGATCTAGGTTCTATACAGGCCTTTTGTCAAGGAAGACAGACAGAACATGTTTTATGTAATAGTAGGTTAGGTTGAGTGATAACTTTTTTATTTATTTTTGTTAAAATTTGTCTTTATCTGATACATAAAAGCATAAAAATTTTACATATTAGTGGGGTACCATGTAACATTTTGATACATGGACACATTGTATAATGTTTAAGTCAGTTAAACATGTGAGGTGTGATCAAAAGCCGCTGTGAATGTTTAAATAAAAAATGCATTACAGTCACAGATACAAACCACCCTCACACTCTCCTCCTGGCTTGGAACACACTTATCCCAGCGTTCTTGCCACTTCCGGAAGCAGTTCTGGAGTCTTCTTTCGTGAGTATCTTTAGTTGCGCAGATGTGGCTGCCTCCCTGCCCTCGTGTACCTCTCGTGGTCATGTTGGCTTTGTGGAGGAGCCAGAAGTCACAGTGCCAGATCTGGTGAATAAGGTGGATGAGGACGCACCACATTTTTTTTTTTTCTTTTTGACAGAAATTGCTGCACCCACCAGAAGTGATGTGTGACGTGGAGTGTTGTTATGATGGAGGATGACACTAAAGACACTCAGGGTAGAGGACTTCCAGAACTGCTTTAGATGGTGGATGGTGGCAAGATGAAGGGAGAAGAGTGTTCAAAGCCAGGGGGAGCATTTTGAGGGGGATGAATGGCACTGTGTCTTTAACTGTAATCAATTTTTAACATTGAAGCCATATATGTATATGTTATTTATTTATTTTATTTTGTTTTATTTTATTTATTTATTTTATTTTATTTATTATTTATTTATTTATTTATTATATTTATATATATTATATATTATATATATTAATATATATATTATATTATATATATTATATATATTATATAATATATATAATATATTATTATATATTTATTTATATTTTTATTTATTTATTATTATTTATTTTATTTTATTTTATTTATTTATTATTTTTATTTATATATATTTTTCATATATATATATATGAAGCCATATATATATATATATATATTATTTTTTTTTTGGCGGTACTGGGGGTTGAACACAGGCCCTCGCGCCTGCATGCTCTGCAAGTGCTGGACCACTGAGCTGCACCCCCAGCCCACTTTTTTACTTTTTGAGACAGGGTCTCATTAAGTTACACAGACTGCCTCTGGTCTCGAACTTACGATCCTCCTGCCTCCGCGTCCCCAGCCTCTGGGATTACAGGTGTGTGCCATCCACTAAATTTTTTTTATCACACCTCATATCTAGCTCCTCAAACGTTCACCCTTTCTTTAAGGTGAAAATGTTCAACAGCCTTTCCTTTTGCTTTTCGAAATGGACCGTGCTGTGTGGCTCTCTGCAACCACCCTTCTGTGCACCGACACACCAGAACTTCCTGTCCCTCTCCTATTGTAACCTAGACCACGTTGATCAAGGTTTTCCCTACCACTCCCTCCCCCTCCAGGACTGTTGTTGTTGTTAGGTGCCTTGGAGTCGGTATCCGACTCATAGCAACCCTACATACAGCAGGCGAGACACTATTGTCAGTGTATCTCTGCTGCTCATAGGGTTTTCAATGGCGGGTTGATTTTTGGGAGTGGGTTGCCAGGTCCTTCTCCCAAGCCTGCAGCACTGGTGTTCCCAGGCGGTCTCCCATCCAAGTACTAACCAGGCTCGACCCTGCTTAGCTTCTGAGATCTGACAGGATCTGATGCCACAGGGCCACGGCTGCAGGCCCTCCAGGACTAACATTTTCAAATGTTTACCTGAATAGTTAGGGCTGATTCTAGAGTATTTAGAAGCCGGGGCAAATATTTGCTGGTTCCTGTTTGTATCAACAATTTATCACCTCAAATAAATGTCAGCACCATTCTGATGGCCCAATCGTGGATCGTCTCTTGGAAGAAATACCGCACCAGCCCATGGGACCCTTGTGCTTGCTAGGCCCCCACCTAGAACTGCAGTGCTGTTTGGCTGGGAGCCAGAGGAAAGTCACTGGGGATGAGGGAGAAGGTCAGGGTGGGACAAAGTGGAGAAATGGGGACAGTGGCCCACGTGGGACCCAGGTGGGGTCTGGGGCACCTTTGGGGCAGTCTCTGCAGATGTGGGCCCATCTAAGGGCAGCACTGGGCAAGCCACGTCAGCCTCCAGCTCAACTGTCCTGATCCTGCCTCCAGTACCACGCAGCCCAGTGAGGTCTCAGGCTTGAAGTTCGCAGAGGAGCAGTGTCTCGCCCATGAGGAGGCGCCCTCTCCCCACAGTCCCTCTCAATAGGAGGGGAATTCCCATTCCCTGGGAGCCACCTCAGTGGCCTGTAGTCTCCCCTTCCCCAGAAGACTCTTTCTCTGTGCCTTGTATGTTTTTTTTTACCCTCTCGGGGGGTAAAGGCAGCCTTCAGCCCCACTCCTCAAGGCCCTTCCTCAGCTGCCTGACCTTCACTCATGACACTTCGTCTTCTTCCTTTTTTTTTTTTTTTTTTTTAACTTTTTTTGTTACTGGGAGTTGAACCCAGGGCCTCGCGCTTGCATGCTCTGCAAGTGCTGGACCACCGAGCTGCACCCCCAGCCCTTTTTTTTTTTTTTTTTTTTTTTTTACTTTTTGAGACAGGGTCCCACTAAATTACGCAGACTGCCTCTGGTCTCGAACTTGCGATCCTCCTGCCTCCACCTCCCCAGCCGCTGGGATTACAGGCGTGCGCCAGCGTGCCCGGCACTTGTGACACTTCTAAGCCATGTACGGCCAGTTACCGGGGGCAATGTGCTGATTCCAGTGCAGTTGGTCTTTTATAACGCGCTTAATGAACAGATACTTCCCTCTGGCCAAGCTCATGGCCAGGCCGGCAGTGGGTTCTAACCTGGGGCTCTCACTGTTTCCTTTTTAGAGGGACCTCCCTAGTCCCCCTCGGCCCGCAATTCCAATGTCATTTCCTATAGTTGTTTTGTCCCATTGGACTGCACTAATGGAGTTCTAGTTTATCACATATCAAAGCAGGATATTTGGCATCGAAGACCCAGGCTGTGAGTCAGGCAGTTTGGATTCTGGCCCCGAAATGTACACTTGCCTGACCTTGGGTCAGCCACTTCCTTTCTCTGTGCCTCGGTGGCCTTGTATGTAGAACAGGGATCCTAATTGCAGCAAAGGTTGTGTGAGGGTTCAGTGAGCCGATGAGGAGGATGGTGATGTGTAGATCCAGCCCCTGAGCACGATGGCTGGCACTACATGCTCCCTAACTCGTTGCTGTCCCCACAGCTGTCATTAACTGTGTGCCTTTTGGGTCTCACACGCTGTACTGGGATGAACACAATGTGGCCCAGCCCTCAAGGAGCTCACTGCTGGGTGCAGAAGCAGACGGGCAAGTCCAATATACCACAGAAGTTCCACGGTCGAGCTCTGCTGGCAGAATCAGGGAGGGCCTCCCAGAAGAGGTGTCCCTCAGACTCAACTTACAGCAAAGGGCAGGGAGATTGGCAGGTGTGAGGGGTTGGGCTGAGAGATGCCGGGGTCCAGTTGCCAATGCCTAGAGACTGCTGGCTGACCTAACTGGCCACTGGGCTGCTCTCCCAGGCAAGGGCCCAGGGTGACCCCTTAACCCTTCGTAGTGAGGAGCCCTTGGTAGTGAGGAGCCCTCGGTCCTCCTCTTGGGGAGCTGAGGGTCTCACTTCCTCTCTCCTAACCCACCTCTCTTGGACTTGATCAGGGCTTTTTCTGATCCTTGGGATGTCCTTTCCCACCTGGGCCACTCTTACTCCCCCCTCACCCCCGATACCTGGCCCAGGTGTCACCTGCCCTGTGTCTCAGCTTGTCCATAGACCCTGGCAGTCCTGCTCTTGGGACGCTTGTTTACCTGCTTGCCTTCTTCCTCAACCAGACCCAGAGCCCCCTGGGGCCTCTGGAGACAAGGTTTCCACTGATTTTTCCTGATGGTCCCAGTGCCCAGTACAGAAAGTGTTCGTTCAGGGTGAGTGTGGATTACCCAGAATTCCTGGACCCACAGGGGGGCTGCACTCCTGTCTCCAGTGCTCCTTAACAATCTCACTTAGGGTTTTCTTCGAGTTCTGAACAGGCTGCGTTCGTGCCACCTGTTGGGGCGCAGGGAGAAAATGAAGCAAGTGGCTTGATAAGGCCAATTACTGCAGCCACAGTGACTCATTTCAGGAGCTCCCATGTTGATTGCTGCAGCGCATCACATGTGATTTGGGGGGCGTGGACCGAGATGCTTTGATCACTTAATGTGTCCAGAACAATGCCCTCTACCACACGCTGCCCCAGCCTGTCCATCCCCTCACCAAGCCCTTCCATAGCCACTGAATCTGTAGCACCCCCATTTTACAGATGAGGAAACTGAGACTTACTGTGGAGTGGTGACATCCATGGCTATGCAAGGCAGGGACTGAACGGACTGGCAGCCCTTGCTTTCCCCTCTCTGCTGCTGGGAACGCAGGGATCACTGAGTCTCTAGATCGGGCATTGGCAGAGACAGGAGCAGCCATCTGGCTCAACCCTTTGTCAGCCATCCCGTTTCTCAGCACTTAGCAGGTGTTAGATCGAAGGAGAGCCGCGGTGTGAAAGGCCCTCTTATTGCCCTCACACTCTCCTCTCCAGTTTTCCATTCATTTGTTCCCAAGGGCTCAATATGCCGACACCTTCTGAACCTCTATTTCCAGCCCTGTTTTGACCCCCAAGCACCAGATTGCCACACACTCCTATTTGGAATCACTAGTTATTGTTCTCAGGTCCTCCAGATCAATCATAGGGAGGACAAACAAGACGGTGTCCCTGTCCTAATGGACCTGGCTTCTGGAGATGAGCAACAAGTGAGAGTAAGGAGGCTCAGAGAGGTTCAGCATTTTACTCAAGGTCACACAGCAGAGAGCCAATCTTCACAAGGGAGTTGCTGCCCCCTCTCCTAGGGGGCTCTGTACAATACCAGGCTGAAGCTGTGAATTCAACCATTAAGAGTCACAAAAAGAAACACTGGAACAGAAGAAAGAGAACCGAAACACAGACTCAGGAGTCCTGGCTTCCCTCTGCATCTTCCTTGCTGTGCAGCCTTGAATAACTCATTCTCCTTGTTCGGGTCTTGTAATTGAATGAGAAACTGACACTTTAAATAAATACTTTCCTGCTGAAGGCCTGTGAGCGCTCTGGCACGTGCCGTTCTGTTTTCTTCCACGTCCACGTGCAGCGTTGATTGTGGTGGTTGTTTTACTCATTTAAGACCTACTTACGGGCCTCCTTTGTATCCATATCCATCACTCCCAAGCGGAACCTGAGCTCCTTAAGAGGATAAACGGACTCTTATTCATCTCTGTTTCCCATAACATATAATGCATTGGATTACTCCTAAGACAGAGCCACTGAAAATGCTGACAAAGCAGTGCAGATTTTTCCAGAAGGACTCCAATTCTCTAAATTCTAAGGGACAAAAGGCCTGGGATGGGAAGTTTTGGAGGCAAGACTTGATGAAGAATGACAAGCTTAGCTGGTTGTGGTGGCTCACGCCTGTAATCCCAGTGGCTCAGGAGGCTGAGGCAGGAGGATTGCAAGTTCGAGATCAGAGGCAGTCTGCATAACTTAGCGAGACCCTGTCTCAAAAAATAAAAAAAATGGGCTGAGGATGCAGCTCAGTGGTCCAGCTCTTGCAGAACATACAAGCGCAAGGCCCTGGGTTCAACCCCCAGTACCGCAAAAAGAAAAAAAAAAAGTGAAAAAAATGGGCTGAGGGCGC
>VMDO01020206.1:0-38013 GCA_007922755.1 Pedetes capensis | reverse complement strand
CAATAGATGTCTCCAGCACCACAATTCAAAAGCATCAATTCTTTTTCTGTCCCTCTTGTTCAATGTCCAGCTTTCACAACCATATGATGCCACTGAAAATACCATGGCATGAGTCAGACGCACCTTCGTCTTCAATGTGACATCTTTGCTTTTCAATACTCTAAAGAGATCTTTTGCCACAGCTTTTCCTAGAGCAATGTTTCTTTGGATTTCTTGACTGCTGCTTCCACGGGTGTTGATTATAAAGCCAAGCAAAGCAAAATCTTGGACAACCTCAATCTTTTCTCCATTTAATGTGAAGTTGCGTGCTGACCCAGTCATAAGGATTTTTGTTTTGTTGATGTTTAGACGTAACCCATATTGAAGGCTATGATCTTTGATCTTCATCAGTAAACGTTTTAAATCCTCTTCATTTTCAGCAAGCAAAGTGGTGTCATCTGCATAACGCAGGTTGTTAATGAGTCTTCCTCCAATCTTGATGCCATGTTCTTCCTCATAAAGTCCAGCTTCTCGGATTATTTGCTCAGGGTATAAATTGAAGAGATAGGGTGAAAGTATACAGCCCTGATGCACACCTTTCTCAACTTTAAACCACTCAGTGTTTCCCTGTTCTATTTGAACAACTGCCTCCTGGTTCATGTACAGATTTCTCATGAGCACAATTAGGTGTTCTGGCATTCCCATTTTCCGAAGTGTTATCCATAATTTGTTATGATCCACACAATCAAATGCTTTTGCTTACTCAATAAAACATAGATAAACATCTTTCTGATATTCTCTGCTTTCAGCTGGGCTGGGATTTAGCTCAGTTGGTAGAGCGCTGTGTTGCAGTCTCTGAGGTCCTGAGTTCAATTCCCAGCACCGCGAAAATGGGAGAAGGGCCTGGCAATCCACTCCCAAGGCAATCCCGAAACAGTAAGCCATTGAAAACCCTGTGAGGGTCACTATGAGTCAGACACCGACTCCAAAGCACCTAACAACAACAACAACCAAAAGTCTAGAGAAAAATTCAATTGACTCCCTATCTCCCATCTTATATAAGAATAAATTCTAAATCAGTTTACAATTAAATATAAAAACATAACCATGGTAAATTGTTAAATGTAAAAAATGAAATGCAAATATAAATATAAAGATAAAAATGACAAGGGAGGCAGAACCAAGAGTATCCGAAGTTTTAGCCTAGCCTGGGCTACATAGCGAGTTCCTGGTGTCAGGAATCCAAAGGTAGCTTAGCTGGGTGGTTTGAATAATGTTGTTGCAATCAAGGAGTCAGCCAGAGATGCAGTCATCTCAAAACTTAATTAGGAAACAAGCCACTTCTGAGCTGACTTATATGGCTATTGGCAAGACCACAGCAGACCAGCTTCCAAACTTATTCATGTGGGCCGCTCCCGACAGTTGCTTCATAACATGAAAGCTAGCTTTCCCCACAGTAAGAAAGAGACAGAGAGAGAAAGGGAGGGGGAGAGAGAGAGAAAGAGAGCGCACAAGCACTCTATCTCCAAAGTGGCATACCATCACTTCCACTATATTCCATTCACTAGAATTGAGCTGGTCATTCCAGCTGACACTCACAGGCATGGAGATGGGGATCTTTGGAGATCACTTTAGAGGCTGTCTACCAACACAGATCAAAAGAAAAAAAGAATCAAAGAAGGAAGAAAAAAGACAACAACAAAATAAAAAGAAAGTAGCTTTATATATAATAGTGAAAAACTAAAAACAATCCAGAAATAAATAGGAGAATGGATCAAAAAATTATTATATATGTGTACAGTGGAATACTACTTAGCAATAAAGAGGAACAAACTACTGATTTAGGCAACAACATGATAAATCTTACAGGTGTTATACAGAACAAAATAAGTTGGACTCAAAAGATCATACTGTACTATTCCTTTTATGTAAAATTCTAAACAGGAAGAATTAATCCATGGTAGAAAAAAATCAGGAAAATAGCTGCTTCTTGGGGTGAAAATTAACTAAAAAGAACCATGAAAAATTTTCTGGGGTGATGAAAATACTCTACATGCTGGGAAGGAATATGAATTACACAGTTGCATGCATGTGTCAAAACTCATCATATGATACACTTAGGACCTGCAAATCCCTTTGCATTTATTACCTTAAGATGTAAATAAATATTAAACTCAAAAACAAAATGAAAGAAAACTTAAGGTTTATTGAATATTAGGAAGAGTTTAAAAGGAAGGGCAAATTATCACTTTCTTTGAAGTCTTCAAAAACTAAATGAAAATTTGAATGTGTCTAAACACAAAGTGTCAAGAATATCTATTGGGAAATAACTGGATGAATAGCAATTTTTATCACTGGAAATTAAGTTTGGTTCAAGTTAAGAACAAAGTAAAGAATCAAGGGATTTCTCAATATCCAGTGCCATCCTGAAAACAAGTCATTTAGTAAAAAGGAATCTGACACGGGATGGAAGAAAAAGAGCTTAAAAAGAGGGAAGAAGGTCACCAATTTAGTTAAGAGATTGAAGTCAAAAATGAGTGCTATTTGCCACAAATCATTAAACAAACCATAGATCTAGTCAGGGCTCCTATTCTGATGTTCTCACTCAGTCAAGGTCCCATTGCTCTGGGTATTTGCTTATCTTACCTACAAATACTGCTATAATTAAAGTATTGTTTTCACTTGAAGCCTACAAAGGAAATCTGGATTTTTATCTTTTCTTTCCATCTTTTCTTTAAACTCTTAATGATATGACTCCTTCTGGTTTCAAAAGTTTCATCTCCAAACCAACTTTAATAAAGTAGGAAAAGATTTGTCTCTAAAGCTAGGGGGAAAGTTTTAATTGAAACCACTCTCCAGAGTCAGCACAGAGCTGAAGCAATCAAGACTAGTTTTTCATTCCTGTAAAGAAATCCGCAGCAATACTGCAGCCTACCTGCTTCAATTTGGGCAGCTTAAGCACCGAATATCCGTTTGAACAAAAACACTGGCTTTTCTGAAGGGTACTGTTTTTATTATAATTTTACTGTGCTTTCCCCTGAAAGGACGTGATATCCTGAGTATGACTCAACTTCACTAGAAATGTTCCTAATGGAGTCACCCACAACTTCAAAACTATACAAAATATAACCCTATATATAGAGTTCTGAGAGAAAGAAAACCACAGTACAATGAACATTTTTTAAAAGCAGCAATAATGATTTAATGGCCAGCTTCTCAACAAGTTTCAGAGCATTATTTTCCATGTCAGAAAGCAAAGCTTGGCCACAATGATTGTAAACATGCTATGAACAACCCCCCCACACACACACACACACATACCTTCATATATTTTATCTGGAAGACTGGAAAAAACTTGGGTAAAAAATAGCGATGTGGTACCCCTCATTGAGGGTTTCTTCACCTACTGAATCAAACACCACTTACCAGAAAGGATGATTATGAGTACAATGTGTAAAATGATGGAATGAGCCTAGAACATCTCTAATGTCCCTTGCAGTTTGTACTTGGTCAATTTGGCCCATGAACCACACTGCCAGCCCCATCAACAGACTACCTGTTCCATATAGCTTTTCCCTTCAATTCTGCAGTGCTAGCACCCTTTCTGCTTTCTCTGAATAGCTTAATTAAGCAAAACCAGGTGTGGCTTCATAATAAAGGTCCATATGTTTTACAGAGAGAAGAGAACTACTGGGTTTTTTACAAGTAAACCAAGATCTCCATGTAATTAACTCACTATGAAAGGATCATTCACTCTGCCTTTTCACCTCTTCTCTCCACTTTGTCTCACTTTGTCTACTAGCTTTGATAATGGACAAATATTCTTAGAGTCCAAAAGACAAGTTCAATCAGAATAACATCTAAAATATCACACACACACACACACACACACACACACACACACACACACTTCATTGTCTTATTTTTAAAAAGAAAAATATTTTGCAAAGTCTGTCTCCTGTTAATTGGCCTTAGTATTCTCTTATTATAGGAAAAAATAATCAGAGAAGACTTTGAATTCTCACACACAATCAAGGGTGCAATAATGAATATTTCAACAGGCATACATTTTGAAGTTTTAATTAAAATCAGTAGTGCTATTGATATTGTAATGTCTTACAGGAACACCCAGGCAAGTAATCACCTGCCTCCCAAGTGAATGGCAATACACATGCAATTAATTATAAAAGACTTTGCAGCTGGATTCCACCTCAAAATCGCCAAGATTTAGAGCAAGTGTTTGGGTATTTAACTACAGAAGGCAACTCCACTGGTGCAGCAACATGAGTAGCTATTTCACTTAACCCAGATGTAGCATATTTCCTTAGTAGGTTGGGTGCCCCAAAGCTCGCCATAAACTTTGCTCATCTTCTCTAACACCACAAACAATTCTCATGATTCCTGCACTCAAGGCTTACATGTCTATCAGAGAGATTTACTAACAGAGGCTGGTAAGGCCATTTGTAGAGATAATGATATTTTTGAAGTTCACTTTTGTCCACACTCATCTTCATAGTTTATGAGTGAACAGAGGGTTTCATTGGCACTAAAATAGCCTGACCATTTATTCTATGGATATTCTTAAGATTTCACTCTGAAAATCTATTGAAGTGCTCCTTCTCTTTTCCCCTACAAAAAATGGATTCTTAGAATAAGGGAATGAGAGAATTTGGAAAGCCACCAGAATACATCAGCTACCAAAAGTTTCATTCTGGGTCCTGTGGATACCAACAAACCAAACCACAGATACTTCAAAATTAAAGTTGTGACAGGGTCACAACTTAATGACTGTTTTTGACATGATTTTAATAAAAAGTAATTGTACTTCAGCCTGCAGCTGTACCACTGTGGCATCCGATCCTGTCAGGTTTTGGAAGCTAAGTAGGGTCTGGCCTGGTTAGTACTTGGATGGGAGACCACTTGGGAACAACAGCTGCTGTAGGTTTGAGAGAAGGACCTGGAAACCTACTCCCCCCAAAAATCTGCTATTGAAAACTCTATGAATAGCAGAGAAGCACTGACAATGGTATTTCGCCTGTTGTGTGTAGGGTCACTATGAGTCAGACACCAACTCGACGGCACCTAACAACAATTGTATTTCATAAAATAAAAACCAGCAAAGAAGGATTCTTGCCTAAGTTTTTAATAGAAAACTTTTTTAAATGGGAGGGAGGGAGTGAGGGGAAAGGGAAAAAGTGAGAAAAAATAAATTGTCTAAAGTTTTCTGGCTATCTGAAAAATAATGAAGCTTTCTCTTGAAAGCTGGAGTTTGGTGACAAATTTGCTTCATCAATATCAGACATGTGAGCATAAGGGGTGCTAGCCCCACATTATAAGGATTTCTCTTTGGAATATTGTAAATCCAGCACTCTTAGAGAATGACCACAGCTCCAAGGGCTTGGTCTGCAGAAATTTCTCACATATCCAAGAAATGACAAGCTTTAAGATTATTAATGCTGTATTGATTTTTCTGATTTTGGTTAAGAAAGTTTAGCATTATTGTATTCAAACAATTCTAATGGTACAAATAAACAGTTATTAACATGGCTTAAGATATAATAATCACCCTAAACTGGGCACCGTGGCGCATGCCCGTAATCCCAGCGACTCAGGAGGCAGAGGCATAAGAATCACAAGTTCGAGACCAGAGGCAGTCTACATAATTTAGCAAGACCCTGTCTCAAAATAAAGAAAACAACCACTCTTCCCTTTTCAAATAGTATTGCTAACTCTGGCCTTGAATAAAACCAGATAACTGTGATGCTGACACAAGAAATCTCTAAGACAAAACAATGATAGGTAGAAATCTAAAAATCAGCCACTTGAAGTTCACATAGGTAAACAGACTGCTGTTACCTAGTAAATCTTCAAAGCAATCAGGTAGAAGTTGTTTTATACTGAAATGATACATTTGGCCGCAACTGACTATATTTTGTTCAAAACCCATCCCCTTAGCAAATTTAAGAAATAGGCATTTAGTTTATTCTCCTTTTTAATTTTAATAAATTTTAACATAAAATTTTTAACAATTACAAAGTGTCTCAGGGCTGAGAACATCAGCTGACTGTGGCATATTCCTCCTGTGTAGTGTAACCATCAAACCACTGAAGATGATCTGGTTGAAAACTAATTGTCTTAACCCAGTATTTGTTAAGTGTCTGCCATCAAGTGAGGACCAACTCATAGCAAGTATAGAGTTTTTGATGGCACATTGTTTCAGGATTGTTTCAGGAGTGGGCTGCCAGGAACTTCTCTTATTTTTGCAGTACTGGGGATCAAATCCAGGGCCTCTGAGTGTGCAGAGCAGCACTCTACCCACTGAACTAAACCCCAGCCCAAACCAGTACTTACAATCAACAAATGAAGCTAACAGATTTTGGTTCTATTAAAAATAATGATAAATGGCCAAGTCAAGTGAATCTATTCAGACTCTGATTCTCCTGGCATCTCTCCAAAATTCTGCTTATTGCTCTTGAATATGTTGTTTAACACTTCATCTTCACCAAATATAGTACTTAAACTAAGTTCAGACATGATAATAGTCATTCTATAAACATTAATTCACTTAACATTGCCCAAACCACAATCACTGTTATGCCCTTTTTAACATATTAAAAATATTAAGGTTGAAGGTTATAAATTCCCCCAAATTTACATAGCTGGTAATTAGGGAAGCTATTCTTTTAACTTTGCTTTATTATGCTGTATTCTTCAACATAATTGTACCTCCACATACAAATCATAGCTCCTATGGTGTTTTCAATGCTAGATGCTCCCTACAACCTACAATTATCAAAATATGTAAGCATTGCTTTGGGTTCATAAGAATCTATGACACAGAGGCCAAGACAAGGGACACATCTAAAGGGGCAACTGATAGGTCACAGTAGACAGCATACTTGGAACATGTTAAACAGGACTGGTTTTGGTCCACTGAAAACTTCCCGAGAAGCAATGAGACATAGGCAGAATGTATACACGCTTACAACTGAAGCCCAAAAGGGGAACAAAATAAAACACATGAGATTCTATCTCAGTGACCTAAGGTGAAAGTTTAAGGTTAATGAGAAGGAAAAAGAGGAAAGAGTAAAGGAGGAAAGGGACTAAAAATTTTGCATGGCCACTATGAGCTAGGAACAGTGTTAATTATCTAATGGAGATTGCCTCATATAATCCTACATCAGCAACCCAACAAAACAGGCATGTATTTTTACAAGTGAGGAAACTGAAGTCTAGAGAAGTCTCATAACCAAAGTAAGATGGCTAGTTAGCCTTAGAGCTGGGATGAGACACCAAATTTTTCTCTTCTGAAGTTTGTGCCCTTTCTTTTACAATAAGCTAGGATATGAAAGAAGAATATCTGAATATTATGGCTATCTTTGGAGACAGCCAGTAATTTTAGGTTAGGCAGTATAGAGGAGAGCAGAACAAGTACAGCTATGCTTGTTAATATGTCAGAGTGTGAGTGCAATTCTGAAGGAAAGTGTGTTGTCCATTTGATTCACTATCACAGTTGGAGCGGTTCTACCTCATTGATTTTATAGGCTGATTGGATCATCTGCTTGTTCATATGAGGTCATTTCCCTTCTCTACTCATTTTTCACCCCCATGGTTAGAATGTTGTTTTCCTGAATACTGTTTCCAATTATTAAGTGAAAGTGACACAGCAGTATCCCATAATCTCTGAGTATATAGAACAGGGTCAGGGGCAGTTTGTGCTCAATAAATGTTACTTATTTTTAATCAATACCTGAGGTATACACTCATGTATTGAACTGATTAAAATAAAATTATGTTTTAACCTACTCATAATAAACTCATAATAAAGGCAACTTAAAATGGCTGCATGGTTACTTGGACTAATATTTCTGTAGGTTAGCATTTGGATAAAGAAAGCCCCAGATTAGAAAAATGAGTAGTTTAGAGCCTTTGGGAGGCCTGGCAAGACATCACAGCAAACTAGCATGACCTCGAAAAATCAAAATTGGCCAAATTGCACTTTTGCCCAATTGTCTTCAAGGACTGAATATCTGGAATAGCTACTGTTGGCAAAAAATAATCACTAAGCTACAGAGATAATACAGCAGTATAGTGGCATAAAATAGCACAAGAAGATTCCCTGCTTTAAACCTTTGATCATAATAAGACCTTTTTATTAAAAATATAGCAATTTAAAGTCCATTCAGCTTGGTAAACTCATGAGAAAAGTAAATAATTTTTGTGCTCCCTTATAATCCTTTTACAGTTAACTGGAGGAGTCTATATCTCCCACAGAAGAGATTATTCTAGAACATAATATAGGCAACTTTGGAGGGAAGCTACATGGCTTTAGCAAGTAGAGAAACTAGAAGAGTGTACAAAAAATATCAGATACTATGTATTGGTAAAGTGTGGTCCAGTTAACCTGTAAAATCAGTAAGTGTCAGCTCAGTTCACAAGGCAAAGATATAAGTAGAACTAATGCCCCCAAAAGAGGCAATAACTAGAATTAACCTATGCTTTCAAGACACATATAACTGCAGAAGGTGACCATTACTGCCATCTTTCTCAAGTAGAAATACTACCTTGCCAAAAGGACAACTACTATTTGCTATTCAGAAGGCAGGTTCTTACAGAAGCCATTATAATCAGCATATTATATTGTTTAAAGAGAAGTCAGTGATCTAGAATTTTCGGCTTATTAGATGATCAAAGACCAATTACAGCATAAGTAGCATGATAACTCAGAAAGATGAATTGATTTTGACTATCTTTGGGTCACATCCACTGAAATTTATTCTCCTTTAGTGGACTGACAGTATAAAATGATTGTTCAAATACATGTGCCAGTACTCTCTGGATTTTGAAACCCATACTGCATATTTCCAAAGTAAAACAAACTTTCCTTGAGAAGTTGATACACTGTGATAACTTCAAGTGAGTTTGTTGTGGTTGTGGTTAGGATTTAAAATGATCAGAGAGCATGGAGTGTCATAACTTTGTTGTTTGTTGTCATCGATTCAGAACCAACTCATAGTGACCTTATGTACAACAGAATAAAACACTACCTGACACTGCTATGAACACAATCTTTTTATGTTTGAGCCCAATGTTACAGCCACTGTGTTTCCTCTCATTTTGAGTCATGCCACATCAGCAAAAGGAGATCCCAGGAGCTTTCCTCCATTCCTGTCATTAAGGTCAACTCCATTTTGAGGAGGCAATTCTTCCCCAGTTGTTTCTTGAATGACTTCCAGCCTGAGGAGGGCTCATTTTCCTGTGTCATATTTGATAGTGATTCTCTGCTGTTCATACGGTTTTCAATGGCTAATTGTTTTTGGAGCGGGCTTCTGGGTCCTCCCTATCCTATCTTAGTCTGGGAGCTCAGATGAAACCTGTCCACTATGGGTGGCCCTTCTGGTATTACCAGTGGCAAAGCTTTCAGCATCACAGCAACATGCAAGTCCCAACAGCATGACCAGCCAACAGACAAATGGGGGATTATAAATTTAGAAGGAAAAAATAGTCTTCTAATAAGTCTTGTAAGTCTAGGTCTTTAACCTGGGATGCTCTCTGTTTCCTAGTTGGTCATGTACATATTTGTAGATAAATACTTGGGTGGAATTATTCTCCATGGTAAAAGGGAGATGTCCTAATTAAGATTCAAGAGAAAAGAACTAGGCCAAGTTGTAAATATCAACACAATAGCAAGGAAGCCAGGTAGACTAGTCACTCTAGAGGGGAAATACAGAAAGAAAGAAACCTCAGCTGGCAGTAGGGGCTGGAAAATTCTGACAGAAATACAAAGGTATGGATGATTGTTTTTCAAATAAATGCTTATACAGTGCAGTGTGACCCTACTTTATGGTCTGCAAATCTCCATGATATGCTTAGTGTGATTGTGGAAACCAGTGAAGGGACTGAGTTCTGCATCAGGGTTGGCACAAAACCAAGTGATAATCAGCTCCCCTGAACAAAGGGACAAAACATACGTTCAGATAATATTTGAAAGCCTCAGCCAGGATTTCTGAACTAAGGGTCAGTACCCAACTCTACTTGTGATTAAATCATCAACCTACAGTGTAGAGACTTGAGCTAAGAGTACCATATAGTCTACATGTGATTGCTACAGTATGGATCAAAAACAAGGTGCCAGCAAGAAGAGGCTTATCTGAAATGTGTTGTGATGATGATGGTACTGGGAGTATTATTTCAAAGTCTGAATCCCAAAAGGAATTATGAGAGCTAGAACTATCTGCAAAAGAGGTGACCAAGAAACTCATCCCCCATGTGTCTGTCAGCGTATTGTGCTGTGGAGGCACCTTAATGATGGAATGGGGTAAAGCCCCTCGGACCTCCATTTGCTGATGTGGCACAACTCAAAATGAGAAAAAATACAGTGGCTACAACAATGGATTCAAACACAAACAGTATCACATAGTGTTTCGTTCTGTTATATATAGGGTCACTATGAGTCAGACCCGACTCCACAGCACCTAACAACAACAAAAGAAGCTCATAATGTCACAGTAATATGACTGTCATTACATAGGACATGGTCTTGCCCTACCTTCCCGATTCTCAAGGCCATATGACAACTATGGTCAGACATCTTCAAGGGCTACAGGATCCAATTATCAGATTTTTCCCCTGCAAATACATTCTCTGCTCCACTGTACTGTTTTCTTTTATTGTCTCCTTTCTTAGCTCTCAAAATCTCCTCCTGTCCATAAAACCTTACTCGACCTCTTTTATACTCTTTTATATTGTTTCTTACTTGCCTGAATCTAGTTTATATGTCTGAACACTCCAAGCAATAAATACCCGATATGAACACAGAAGATATTATGTGGTATAAGAAAAGAAGAGTGTATATGACCATTAGCCTGCACCACTGAGTCAAACAACCCTGGTCTTAATTTCCTTCAGTACTGAAGTTGATATTCTTGTGAGATGCATGCTGAAGTGTGTAGAAATGAAATTTTATTGCAGCTCAACGTGATTTTCAAATGGTTCCTTCAAAAAGATAGATAGACAAAGACATAGAAAGACAGATAAAATTAATGTGGAAAAATGGAAAAGCTGGGCATGCTGGCTCATGCCTGCAATTCCAGCAACTTGGGAGGCAGAGACAGGAAGATTGCAAGTTCAAGGCCAGAGGCAGCCTGAGTAACTTAGCAAGACCCTGTCTCAAGATAAAAAATTAAAAAGGGGCTGTGGGTACAGCCCAGTGGTAGAGCACATGTGCAGGCCCTGGGTTCAACCCCCAGTATCACAAAAATTTAATATGGAAAAATGAAAAATATTGCTTTCAATAAATGGGGTATATAAGTATTTATTTTACCAGATGTTCAACTTCTCTGAATATTTGAAGGTATTGCTAAAGGAAAATTTGAAGGGAAATGAAGATGGGATAAATTTTAAAAACTTTTATTCCCAAATTACATGACTACATATATCTAAACTAAACTTCATCATTGATCCTCCCAAATTATCTCCCTCCCATCTATAATTCTCCATTTATAAGAATGTTACTTCACTGTCTCACAACTGAGGTTTGGCATAATGGTGTGATCTTTCAAGTGCATCATGTATCTCTTTAACTTTGCATTCCCTCTGACATCACTTTCAGTCTATCCTTTGTCTACTTTACTACCTACTTCCTAATTTGATTCCTGCACCTACTGTTTTAACATCAACTTTATTATGTCACATCTCTGTTCACAAATTTTCAACGGCTCTTTATTTCCCTCTTGAATGTTGTCCCCTACTATTCCCATGTACAGGCCCTGGGCTCCAGACAAATAAGAAGTCCACTCTTCATTGCTTTCTTGTATTCATGCTTTTGCTCACATAACTCTCCTGCCTGGAATAATTTCTCTCTCCCCTTTGTGATTATTCAAGCTCTGCCAACTGGCATTTGATGTATATTAAATCTATTATTTTTATTCTCTTTACATATAAACATCCTCTCATCTCTATCTTTTTAGCTTTGGCCCTCATTATGCCCACAGAACCTACATTCTTGTCTAAGAATATAACTTCCACAAAGGCAGAAATCACCCTTGTATTTTCAGAGAATATTCACTGATTTATCCATAGTACATGGTAAATATAAGATATTCTCTGGAAAATAATAATGTATTCTTGGAAACTTTTACCTAGTTTTGTTTTAACACTTTATATTGCAATATTTCTCACATATCCACATGTAATTCTTTTTCCTCAAAGAAGCTGAAATATTTTCAAAACACTGCTACAATTGTCAGAAGTGAACAAATAGAAAGAATCAGTGTTTGAGATATGAGAAATACTGTAGGTCTCCCTCCCCTCACAAAACCCCACAAACTCTTGAGGAACCCAGCCAAATCTAAGGACAGTTGTACAAACAGATAGTGAATCAAAGTGCCTTGGAAAGGTTGAATTGTTAGTACCTTAAAGAAAAGGTCCAATGGACAATATTGCTCGATGACTAAGACAGTGAACCCTAGTTTTCCTCACATTGACTCCTACATCTAACTTTCCTCACTGAGCCTCTTAAGGGTCATCTGTATCAGATTTCCCAGTCCTTGACTCTGGAACCAATTCTAGCATAGGGCACATAAGAGTTCCTACTTGAGGACCCCACTGATACCAAATCAAAATATCGTTAGTTAAGAATCCTGCTCCTATTCTTTCCTGGCCCTGAAAACTTGCTCCTGTCTGCTCTCCTAGCTCTTCCAGCTCCTCTATATGTGTCATGATGTGTATAATTAAAGTGGCCCAAAGAAGGCCCATATAATAAAATAAAATCAGGACTAAAATGTGGAAAGCAAGTTTAATAACTCATTTCAGTGCCGGAAAAATCTGGCCCTAAAAGTCAAAATCCCAGTGTTCATGCTTATCTGTTCTCCTCAGCCATCTCTGCCCTTATTATTAGATTCATATGCACATGCACGCACTCAGGCAGACACACACGTGTGAGCATGGTGCATGAGCATGCAAGAACACGTATGTGTGCATGCACACATACACACACACAAGCACATACACAACTTTCAGACCTAGCCCTACCAAGCCTCTAGCTTATATCATTCCATTGCTTTGTCCAGAAAAACAAAACCAGACCTGTCTCCATGTACAACTACCCATTATCAATCAAAACCTGATCATTTTTTTCTTAGTGATCATACTTGTATCATCTTTAATAAATTCCCTTCTTTCAATCCTTCCAAAAACGCTCTTATTGGATGATTCTGCCTTCTACTTTTTTAAGGAGGAGTCCTGAAAATCATCTTTTTAAAAGTAATTTCTGCCTGAGTCCTATAAAATCATAATTCAAGATATTGGCTCTAGGTTGACTTAATGTCATTTATACACAATAAATTCTGCATGCTCCTTTATGTCCTGACTTTCAGGAGAGCCAATTTTGCTGAAGGAAATATTTCATCTCTGTAGATTTATACATAGACATTGGGCTGTCAGGAAATAAAAAGTTTATCAAGTACATTGTTTCCTTTGGAGCCCTCAATTTGAAAATCTTTAGAAACATACTTTCCTCCATAATAGAATCTGCTCATTCCTGGTACCTGATATTATTTCTCTCTTCTTGCTTCAGTTATATTCTGTTTTAAACTTGTATGTCCTACCTCACAGGGTTCTAATTTGTAATATTTGGAGCATAAATATTAAATTTGTGATGCCATGTTAGCCTCCCAAATTAACAAACTGAAAGGTTATTCTAACTACAGATTTATCACTGCAGCTGGATTAAGAGATCAAGGTGAAGCTAAATATGTGCATACAACATCAAAACTGATTATTACAAAAGAATGTATAGGCCACAAAGAATGGGAAAGTTTCATGTTATATAGTGAAATTGGCTTAGATAACATTAATGGTGAATAATTCAGAATAAATGTAGTCATTAAGTATCTTTAAAATATTTCCATAAAATTTAGCTTATATCTCAATCACAGTAGCTTCCATAAGTTCCTGGGAGCTCTTGAAAAAAGTAACTCAGACCAGCCTGAAATATATACTGTAGTAGTATATCTTAAAATAATGTGTTCATATTAGCTTCATTTTAAATTCAGCTAGACAAAAATATGGAATATATTTTTTTTCATCTTGGAAAATATGAAGAAAATTCAAGCCACAACTTAACCATGACACTTTTCTGCAGTTGATGCCACTAGAGCTATTTGTATTATTCTTTCAATTCAAAGCCTAAGAATTGTTGTGATCATTAGAAGCTAGCTATTTCTACAATGAGTATACTTGTTGTAGCTGCTTGAAAAGCAAGATTTACACATTGCTTCATGTAAAATACAATTCATTGATGGGAAAATAGATTCTACAAACATAGCAACTTAAATTTCAGCAATTCCATCCTAACCTTTTCAAAATATTTAACACCCACTAGGCCTCTCAATGGGCTTGGGTTTAGCTTAGTTGGTAGAGTGCTCTGCACTCTCTGAGGACCTGGGTTCGATCCCTACCACCACAGAAAAGGGAGAAGGACGTGACAATCCACTCCTGAAGCAATCCCGAAACAATCAGCCACTCATTGAAAACCTTATGAAGGACTTGATAGCACCTAACAACAATAACTACAGGCCTCCCAATTTCTTTTTGGTGTTTATTTTAAGACATCTCAGTGTTTTAAAGTAGGTGGTCTTTTAAAAGGAAAGAAGACTAGAGATAAGTATGAAGCTGTCTACGATTGCCTTTGAGAGTCATAAAAAGATAAAACCAGAACCAGGATCCAGGAGTTTAGCTGCTACCTTTTGTCTGAGTTGTTCCTAGGGAACAATTCAGAAAGAGAAGGAATCAGGTTATCTACAAAGCCTTTCAAAGTATACATGTATGAGATGACAGTAAAATGGGCACAAATACACTCCTTTGGGGTAGAAAGGGTCTTATGGCATGTCAAACTGTCAAAGGTCTTTTCTTTCCAAATTAATAAGACAAATAACACAAGATCTACCTCTTTATACTTGTTTTATTTTTTGTTTATTTGTTATACTATCTTTATATTTATCAAGATTACTCATCATATAACTTAAGAGATCTAATAGATCTATAAGTTATATAACAAAAGAAAGTAACAGTAGTCCTCTGTTGTTGTTGTTTTTAGGTGCCCATCGAGTTGTGTCCAACTCATAGCGACCCTCATAGGGTTTTCAATGGCTGACTCTTTCAGGATTGCCTTGGGAGTGGGTTGCCACATCCTTATCCCATTTTGTGGTGCTGGGAATCGAACTTGGGACCTCAGAGACTGCAGAGCAGCGCTCTACCAACTGAGCTAAATCCCAGCCCCGCAGCACTCTTCTACTCCACTATATTTCACAGGCCATAGAAGCAAGCACTTCCATGACTGTAGCTGGAAACCATATTTTTAAAAATTGACTCCACAAGCCTAAATGATATGCTTAGTTTGCTATTTCTAGACCTTTTTCATTTTGGACATGATTTATTGATATCTACTGTAAAAGCTAAGGAGTTAGATCACTTACTCTCTACTTTCATGACACAATCACTGTAACAATTATATAGCATAATTTTGGTTATATGATAATCAGGAGCTGTATTTTTGGTTTATATATAATATTCATAGTTGAATGATAGACTGCATTTGGCTATTTTCCTTTCTTGTACAACTTTTGCTTCTTCTTGGATTCAGTAATTATCTTGCTCTTTTTCTTAACTTTCTATATACTGCTCATTAATTTATCCCTAAACTCTCCTTTAGTTGTGTAAAACTACTCTCAATCTATTTTACCACTTCAAGTATTTATCATTTCCTTTTTCATGGAAACATCTCTCTGAAAGTGTGTGACCTGCCCCACTCTGAACTTATGGCTCTATAGGCTATTGCCCTGGGAATCCCCTTTGGCTCTCTCATGTTGAATCTTATTTCACAAGTCATATGTACCCTACTTTCTGTGCTTATTCCATTATATTGTAAAATCTTCTCTGCCAACTTTCTTTGAAAGGACACATGAGAAGTATGATTCCCAGGCTATCTGAAAATAGATTCATTATAGACACAAATTTAACTAATAGCTTGATGTGACAAAGAACTTTTAGCTAATATGCATTTCCTCCCTGAAGTTCAAAGAAATGACTTCTATCTTCCAGTATCGTTGTTGAAAAGGCTGAGAATAACTCTGGTTACTGATGTTTTGTAAATAATTTGATTTTTTTCTCTTCATAGGCTATTAAACAATCTCTCTCTGTCTTTGGAGTTCTGAAATGTCCTATTAATGTTCTTTTCCTTGGATCTAAATTCAGTCATTGACCTAGGTACTTAGTGAACTGTACCAAGTGGGAAAATTATGGCTTGGGACATTTTCTTGAGTTCATTATCTGATGTATATCTTCCTTCTACTTTCTATTTTCTCTTTCTGCAACTCCTATTGTTTAAATAAGAGATTTTACTGGAAGTTTTCTTATATCCTAAATTCATGTACTTAATCTTTTTGCCCCCCACATGGTTGTAAGTTTGCCCTATTGTGGGGGTTTGTATTTTGCTGTGATGCTGAAAGCTACGCTACTGGAATTGATGCAGTACCAATTGAGGTCTTTCAGTAATCAGATACAGCACTGGAGGTGCTAACTTGTTTATGCCAAGAGATTTCAAAAATAGCTTCCTAGTGAACTGACTAGAAGAGATCCATAGTTGTGCCTATTCCTAAAAAGGGGGATCCAATTGAATGTGGAAACTATTGAAACATATCATTAATATCACACACAAGCAAAATTTTGTTAAAGATCATTCAAAAGCAACTGCAGCAGCATATAGATAGGAAACTGCCAGAAAATCAAGCCTGATTCACAAGAGGGTGTGGAGTATAGCCCATCATTGATGATGTCAGATGGATACTAGCCAAAAGCAGAGAACACCACAAAGATGTCTATGTTTTATTGATGAGGCAAAGGCATTTGACAGTGTGGATCATAACAAAATATAGATAATATTGTGAAGAAAGAGAATACCAGAGTACTTAATGGTATGCATGAGGAATCTGTACATGGACCAGGAGGCAGTTGTTCAAACAGAACAAGGAAACACTGCCTGGTCTAAAGTCAAGAAGGATATGTATCAGGGTTATATCCTTTCACCTTACGTCTTCAATCTCTTTGTTGAGCAAATCATCTGAGAAGCTGAACTTTATGAAGAAGAATGGAGTATCATGATCAGAGGAAGACTCATTACCAACCTGTGTTATACAGATGACACAACTCTACCAAAATAAAGAGGATTTGAAACATTTACTGATGAAGATCAAAGATGCCTCAACATCAACAAAACAAAAATCTTTACAACTGGTTCAGTAAGAAATTTTATGATAAATGGAGAAAAGATTGAGGTTATCCAAGATTTTGCTTTACATGGTTCTACAACCAACACCCACGGAAGCAGCAGTCAAGAAATCAAAAGACATGTTGCACTGGGAAAAGATGTTGCAAAAGACCTCCTTAAAGTGTTGAAAAGTAAAGATGTCATATTGAAGACAAAGGTGCACCTGACTCTTGCCGTGGTATTTTCATTCATATCATATGGTTATGAAAGATGCACATTGAATAAGGGAGGCAGGGGAAGAAATGATGCTTTTGAATTATGGTGCTGGAGACAAATACTGAATATAAAACCGACTGCTAAAAGAACCAACAGATCCATCCTACAAGAAGTACAACCAGAAAGCTCCTTGGAAGCATGGATGGCTAGACTGAGTCTGACGTATTTTGGACATGTAGTAAGAAGGAACCAATCTATGGAGAAGGACACCATGTTTGAGAGAGTGGAGGGTCAATGAAAACAAAGAAGACTCAACTACATGGATTGACACCGTGTCTGCAACCATGGGCTTAAACATAAAAAAGGTCATGTGCCTGACAGAATCAGGGAGTGTTTTGTTCCACTCTACATAGGGTCACTATGAGTGGGACCCAACTCGATGGTACCTAACAACAACAATCTTTTGCCCTACTTTCCTAGAGAGCTCCTCAACTTTATCTTGTAATCCTTTTATTTTATTATTGAATATTTACTCTGTTTCAGGTACTGTTGTACATGCTGTAAGATATAAGAGTGAACAAAGTAGATGCAAAAGTCCCTGTCCTTATGAAGTTGACATTTAATTGGATAGACATCAAAAGGCCATGTCAAGTATAATATATGTTGTTGTTGTTAGGTGCCGTCGAGTCAGTATCCGACTCATAGCAACCCTCATAGGGTTTTCAATGGCTGAGTGCTTCCGGATTGCCTTGGGAGTGGATTGCCAGGCCTTTCTCCCATTTCTGCGGTGCTGGGAATTGAACTCAGGGCCTCAGAGACTGCAGCACAGTGCTCTACCCACTGAGCTAAATCCCAGCACCATTAGAAAACAGTATGTAAGATAAGCAAAGTAGATTTTGTTATTTTCCTTTTTGACACATAATGTGATTAAAGCACAGGGCAGTTAAGTAGGGTGCAAAACACACAAATCAAACAATAAGGAAGATAAGGAAGATTTGGGAAAATTTGTAATTTGAGGGGTTGTTTGAGGGATTGAACCTAGGTCCTTGCACATGATGAGCCCCCTTTCCCCATTTGCAATTTTAGATCTGTCAGTATGGAAAGGTGTCCTCAAAAGGGTAACATTAGATTAAATAGCTTATCACAGTGAGACAGTGAACCTTACAGATTTCTGGAGGAAAGCAAGATATCCAGGCAGAGAAGAGAGAGACACAGTCGATAACACAAGGAGGAAATTCTCTCCATGGTTTGAGAAAGAAGCAGAAGCCCAATGTAACTGAAGTGGAAAGAGTGAAAGACAATAGATTAGGTGATGAGGTCAGAGAGGAAATTCTGGAGCAGAGGTGAAGGACATGGAGGGTTAGGCAGGTCATGTAGTCATGTAAGACCTTGTAGATCATTCTAAAATTGTTGTATCATAGCCCTAGGTAAAGAGACAGTCATTTGTTCAGGACCAGTAGAGTTGTTCCATTGATAGTAGACTAGAAGTTTCTCCTGTAGGTAATAATAGAGTAGAAAATTTAACCAAATCCTCCTGGTGAGAAAAATATGGAGTTCCTCTGATTTATTTTTCCTGAGAATAAAGCTCCAGAATTCTATCAAAATAGAGGAGGGGTCTTGAGGCTCTTCTCAAACAGAATCCTTCTATCTTTCAACCTCTCCTTCACACTTCACTTTCAGAGATGTCACCAACCCCTGAGACATTTGGGAGTCTAGAGATGTAAATCTGCTTCTCACTTTGCCCTTTTGCCAAGTATATTCCTCCCCCTCCCCTCTCGCTCTAGTTTTAAAATGTGAGAAAACAAAATGAGACGGGGTCTCTCTCTATCCAAGGCTGGTCTCAAAGTCACGATCCTCTTGCCTCAGCCTCCAGAGTGCTGGGATTGTAGTCCTGTGTCACTACACCTGGCTAAAATTTTATTTTTAATTGAAAAATAATAATTGTGTATAGTTTGGATATGCAATGTGGTGTTTTGATACCTGTATACATGTGTTGTTGTTAGGTGCCATCCACTAGGTATCGACTCATAGTGACCCTACAAACAACAGGCAAAACAGTATTGTTACTGCTTCTCTGCTATTCATAGGGTTTCCAGTGGCCGATTGATTTTTGAGCGTGTGTTGCTGGGTCCTTCTCCCAAGCCTACACCACCTGGTGTTCCCAGGCGTCTCCTATGCAAGTACTAACCAGGCCCAATCCTGCTTAGTTTCTAAGATCTGACAGGATCAGAGGCCACAGTTCTGCAGCAGTAGGCGTGTATACATGCAGAATGATTAAATCAAGTTGATTCACATAGACTAAAGTCAGTTACCAATCATCCTGCTTTCCAGCTGCCAGCATTTTCTTGCATTCATTCATCTTCTATGCTATTTTGGTTATTTTGTACTTTTTATCTCTTTATTCCCTTCTTATACAGATTTCTAGAAGATAAGAAAATAAATGCATGTTTGTGCTATCATTATAAACAAAAATTAATATATAGCAATTCTGCACTAGAAGAACTACCCAAGAACCAAAGTAAAGTATAAATTAGTATATGAAGTCTGTGGAGCCAAGACTTTTGGTTTCAAAACCAGTATAGGAGAAGTAATTTTACCTCTCAATGCCTAAGTTTATTTATTTTCAAAATAAAGAAAATAAACTGCTCTTGACATATTGTGATTATAACACAAATTAATACATACAAATTAGTTTACCTGATGAATGGTAAGCACTCAGTAAAAGTTATTAGTGATCTCACTAAATCTTTGTACATGTTCTCATAACACTGAGAAAAATGTGGAAAAAACAGAACATTTTTCCAGTAAGCTTCTGCAAAAATATTCTGCTTTACATAAAAAAATACCTCCTGAACTATATCCAATATATCTGGAATTCCTTTTCTAACTTCTATTTATTTGCTCTTCATTTCTCTTGTTCCTACTTGTTAATCCCAGACTAATTCTTAGTTTTCTTCTACAAACACATTCAATAATTTATTAATCTATTATTTTGACACCTGTCAGCCTCTCCTATTAGCTTCCTATTCCCCTTGGCTATAAGTTGCCATTGGTTAGTACCTTACTTCCTAGAGTCTTTTTTCCTAACTTTGCCTGGGCCTATTTCAGAGTATCATTAGTAGTTTTTCAGGCCCCATCCTTTTCTGTCCTTACTGTTAAATTTGTACTGGGGTTCCTTATTTTTACTGCCTTTTCATGCTCACCATTAAGGGATCTGTTTTCTTTTGTTATTAGTATAAGCCAGTAATTAGCAATTATTCAACATATGTGTTTTTGAAGGAAATTATAAATTTTACACTATCATTTTTCTGACACAAAATTCAAGGGAACTTTTGGAGCCCTTCCAATTCATAAGATGATTCCCAGCTGTGAGATTTCTGCTCTAAATTTCCTTTCCCTGGCTCATGAATCTGGATGCCCAGGTTCTGTGATTGCAACATCACTCTAACCTAGGCACTGGTGCAGAGAAACTAGCATCAAAATCAGAGCCATCACCTTTCAGGAAATGCAAGACTTTTGTTTGTTTTTTGTTTTGCTTTGTTTTGTTTTTAAGATAGGGTCTTATTATTTAGCCTAGGCTGATTTCAAACTTGCTATGAAACCCAGGTTGGCTTTGAACTTGTGACCTTGCTACCTCTGCCTCCCAAGTGCTGGGATTACAGGTGTGCACCACCATGACTGGCATAGTTTTTTATTATATGAACTTTTACACTTTTCTCTGCAAGAGCAAACCATTACATACTGGGGGGTTTTTCTAATTGCTTAATCGCATTTATAACCATTTTTGTGTATGTTTATTTGTATATGTGTATAGATGTGTGTATAATTTAATTACCTATGTGTGTATTTTGAAATAACTGGAAGAAAAAGTAATACATGCCAAGTTCATCCTTAACATTTGGTTGTTTTATATCAAATATATATATATATATATATATATATATATATATATATATATTTGAGATATATATATATATATTTGAGATATATATATATATATTTGAGATATATATATATATATATATATATATATATATATATATATATATATTTGTTTTATATCTATTATACATCTGAAATGAGCTCTTGGCCTTGATCTCCCATGAGTAACCAGTTTGGAAATCCCTCCAGCACTACATTTTGTTTACCATTTTACTAGTGGGTTTCCTTATATGTTTTTTCCAATCATCTATTTGGGCTTGTTTCAGCAGCTTCTAAATTGGATGCCACTGAAAATAACTTTCATCAAAAACTTCAAGACCTCTTTTTTCACAGGTCAGAAGTTGAATCCTACTTAGATCAGAGTGACTTGCTAGAGTGACAGGAAAGAGACTCATTGGTTCTGCCCTAAGCAGACCTTATTCTTTTGATTTTGAGCTAGAAGGCACCAGGGTTACTATAAATTCTCCTGAGTAAAGAAAAACAATATTCAGTGGGCATGTTTTATTCTTTTTCTCTGTTTATGTTATTTTACCAAAATCTATAACTCTTTGGCAGAGGGGAAAGGATACAAAAAATTGGCCTTGGTGGCTTTCGTTTCTTTTGCTTCATATTTCGAGGACTAAATTAAATCACTTGTATGAAATCACTTTGTAAACTCAAAAACTGCTATGTAAATATAATGAATTATATTCTCAGATGTTAATTGAGAAGTTAATATCTGGTATTTTTCTCAATTAATTTATAGTTTGACCTACAATATTCTTTAGAGAAGTGAACATATGCAGACTTACTAGATTTTGAGAAATGTTAAAGACTGGGGGTGTTTTGTTTTGTCTCATGACAAAATGTCACAACAAAATAGCTACAAAGGAAATATACCTCAACAATAATAAAGGTTATATATGACAAGCCCACACCTAAAATCATACTCAGTGGTTAAAATCTAAAATCTTTTCCTGTAAGAGCAGGAATAGGACATGGATGCCAACATTCACCACTTCTATTCAATATATTACTGGAAGCCTTAACCATAACAATTAGGCCAGAAAAAAAAGCATCCAAATCAGAAAGTAGGAAGTTAAATTGCCTGTTTGCAGATAAGATCAAATATATAGAAATCACAAAAGATTCTACTAAAAAAAGTCTGCGAGAATAAATTAAGTAACAGTGCAGAAAAAAAATCAACCTACAAAAATAAACTGAATTTTTATATACACAATGAACTATCCAACAAAGAAATTAAGAAAGAATACCATTTAAAATTGTATCAAAAATAAAATACTGAGCTAGAGTTACGGCTCAGTGGTTGAGCAGTTGCAAAAAGCATGCATGAGGCCCTGGGTTCAACTCCCCAATACTGCAAAAATAAAATACTTAGGAAGAAATTTAATCTATGAGGTAAAAATTCTGCATAATGAAAACTTAAAACACTCATGAAAAATGGAAGGATGCACAAATGTAAAGGTATTTCATATTCATGGCCTGAAAGGATTAATACTGTTAAAATGTCCATATTATCCCAAATGATCTACATATTCAATGTAATCTCTATCAAAATTCCAATATCATTTTTCACAGAAATAGGAAAAACTATCCTAAAATTCATATTAAATTATGAAAGATCTCAAAGAGCCAAAGCAAACCTGAGGGAAAAAACCCAAAGCTGGAATGTGTTACACTACCCGATTTCACAACATACTACAAAAACCAGTATGGTACTAGCATCAAAACAAATGTGCACACCAATGGAATCATGCCTGAAATAAGTCATGCATTTGTATGTCAACTGATCTTCGACAAAAGTGCAACAAACATGTACTGGAAAAATGACCGTGTCTCCAATAACAACGTTAGGAAAATTGTATATCTACATGCAGAAAAATATCAAACATTGCCACTGAAAGCAGCAATAAATATGTGGTGGTACAGGTTCTTTGGGTGAAGAGTTTAAGAATGTCTTAGTTGGGTGATTCTGACTCAAACCTTCTCCTGAGGTTGCAGTCAGGAGGTCAATTCGTGCTGCAGTTATCTGAAGCACTGACTGGGGCTGGGGGTTCTATTTCTGAATAAGTACTCCACAGGCCTTCGAATGTTAGCTATGGTTAGTCATCAGAAGGCTTGGCTAGGGCTGGAGGATCCAATTCCAATGTTGCTCATTCACAGTCTAAGTATCCTCAAGATATGGTGTTTAATTTCCTCAAGAGCAAGTGCTCCAGGAGAAAGGGCAAGGCAAAAGTCACATGTTTTTCATGACTTGGCCTCAGAACTTGATCATTTCTTCAATGTTCTCTTAGCTGGGCAGGCCAGTCTTATTTAGTGTGAAGGAAAAAAATCATTGGTACTATCTTAGAAGTTGGCTACCACACTGTAGTTCTTTATTTGTTCCTTGTAGTAACTTCAAAATGTAGTTTTATTGCAGTTCTATATTTCCTTATTCACTTTTACAAAAATCTATAGGCTGCTGAAAACAAACATTTTTCTTATACATCTATTGCCAGCTCAACTTTACTCAACCTGAATTCATCTGTCAACAAAAACTGGTCCAAATTGATAAGAAGCTAATTATAGCCTTTATTGTTCCCATTTGGTGTGAACATTTCTATATTTTATTGCACAAATGCATTTTATCAGGTAGTGTGATCTTATACTTTCCTAGGGTGTTGGGTAATGTAAAAAATGAGAACCATAATATTTTTCTAAAATGTGAAAAAATATGAAGCCCAAAAGATAAATAGCCACTATGATTCAGGATAAGGTTTAAAGTAATAGAAATATGGATCTGTTTTGCTTTACCATTGAGTTTATCAGATTTCTTCTGATACTGGAGACCATATATAATTTGTAATAATTCTTATAAAGATAACAACACATGCCTGCAGGAAAAGTGCTTGTCTTAGTAGATTTTCTGGTCCTATAACAAAATCTGCAAGAGTGGATAACTTATAAAAAATAGAACTTTATATGGCTCATAGTTCTAGAGACTGAGAAGTGCAAGAGCATGGTACCAGCATCTGATCAGCATGTAGTAGGAGTCTTCTTGCTGGATAATAACATGGCAGAGGGCATCAATCACATGGTGAGGCAGAGCCACTGTGCTCTCACAGGTCTTTTCCTCTTATAAAACCACCGATACAGTCATGAGAAATCCACCATCACGCCCTCATCTATCTTAATTACCTCCCAAAGACAACACCTCCAAATAACATTAATATATGACTTTAAGAATAAAGTTTTCAACACATGACCTTTTGGGGAACACAATAGTGCCCAAGAAGACATAACCTATCCTTTAATTGGTGACTGAAAATAACTACACCATGGAAATAGGAATAGTCACCTTTGTACTTTTCCCTCTCTCCTCCCATTACCATTATCTATAGTTTTTATTTCTTTATTTCATCTATTTTCTCTCTCCCGTTTTACCTACACAATTTTGTTCCTCCATATTTATCTGCTCTCTCTCCTGAACATTTCCAAAATAAATAATTATCCCCTCCAAACCAAGGGTCAACAAAGTAAAAATGTATCTGTAGCTGTGCACATCCCACTGTCTGATCCCACAGCAAAAGTTAATGATGTGCTACTCCATTTAACCATGGCCCATCTCTGACTTCACCCAGAACTGCAATAGACAATTCATCTGGATACTGACAGCTTTTCACTTAAACCACTCAAGTTTCTCTGTTTCTATACCTGAGGACTTTCCCAGTGATGGAGTTTGGGATGCCTAAAAATGCCAGGAATATAACACCTTCCACCAAATAGGAATGTTAGTGGATAAACACACCAGCTTCACCTAAACTCAGCAGAACAATCTCAACAACTTCAAATAACCAAAACAACCAAGGTTTGTTTCTTACTCTAAGTCTGCTAAGGGTCCAAGCAATTCCCCAGGGTGGCTACCACACTGGTGATGACTAAGCATCTTACTCCATCTAATATATACCTCAAAGTACCTCCATAATCACCAGGGCAGGGGTAGAAGAGAGTGCTGCACCAATAAACAACACTTCCATGCTTCCATGATGTGGTTGCATATCACTACTGGTAACATTTTATTAGACAAAGCATGTCTTGTGGCCACACCAAACATCAAAGAAACAAATATATACAATCCTCTTATGTCCCCTAAAGGAGAGAGGTCCTAAATGTAGGGGAATAGGAGAATGCCAGCCACACATATTATATGCCTCCCTTTGCATCTTGCTTTTTTCTCAATGTGTGCTTGAGATTTATCCATGTTAATGGTTATAGATTTAGGTGATTCATTCTCACAGCTGTCCAATATTCCATTGTATGACTGGATATACAGCAATATGTTTATTTCCCTACTGAAGCTATTTTAGGTTCTTTCCAATTTTTGTTATAAGTAACAAAATTGCTGTGATCATTTGAATAAAATTAAAATTTTTCCTAGACTTTTATTCTAGGCTTATTGAAATACTATTTTATGAGGAAGTCCATGCTGAGGTATTGGGAGGAGTCAAGAGAATGCCTGAACCAGCCTACTACATAAAACCCAGAACTGTATAGAAATAAAGCCAACACCATGAATACTGTCTATTCACGTTTGTTCAAAAGAAATAAGGTGATATTATTTTCAGAGTGCTTTACTTTCTCCATTGAACAGAACAAAAAGCCAAGGTTGTTGACAATGCATCATTCAGTTAATACATACCAAAATCAGATATTTTGGTAATTTTGTGCATCCTACTCAAACTCTATTGAAAATTATGAGAGCAAGTGCAACTTAATACTGCTAATAGAAGACACACTTTTGAAGCCTCCTGCAAACGTCAAGATGAGTGAAGTGTTTGACAAGACAAAGAAGAGGAATCAACTACAGCGCTTTTCACTTTACAGTGAAAAAACTCAGTGATAACACCATAAAACATTCCCCTAGAACACTTTGTTCTGGGGAAAAATTGATGCTATTGATGAAGGATAAAAAATTCCTCTCTCTAAATGTTGAGGACAGGAACAAAATAATAATAAAAATTCAATTGAGTGAGACTAACTTTGTAACAACTACTGAACAGGAAGGTCAGCAACACAATTGCTTACCTGTAGCTAGATCTAATGTTAGAACTGTGGATCTTTCATAGTGTTTTCTGCTCAAGGTAAGCAGAAAGCTGGGTTACTCAGTCATTTTTATTAAACAGTGCCTCTTGCTCTTCTTTTGCTTTCTCATGTTTGTCTGAGCTATCATTTCTGATATCTTTTTAAATATCATGAGTAAAGGCTGGGGATGTATTTCAATGCTAAAGTGCTTGCCTAGTATGTGTAAAGCTCTTGGTTCAATCCTCAGCACCACTAAATAAATGCATGCATGCATACATACAAATATACATGTCATGGGTAAGGTTTATTTTACATATTGCTAAAAACTTATTCTTTAACACACGCAAGAAATGCCACTTGAGTCAAACCTTCTTCTATGGACTGAATGTTTGTGTCACCCTAAAATTCATATGTTGAAGCTCTAGTCCCCAATGTGATTATATTTGGAGGTAAGACTTTTGGGAGGTAATTAAGGTTAGATTAGGTCATGAGGATGGTGCCCTCATGATAAGATTAGTGCCCTTGTAGCAAAAGAAAGTAAAACAAAATATCTCTTGATGTAAAGATAGTAAGAAAGCAGCTGCCTGAAAGTCTGGAGGAGGGCCTTCACCAAACACTGAATTTGTAGGTATCTTGATCTTGGATCTTCCTTTTCTCTAGAACTGTGAGAAATAAATGTTTGTTGTCTAAACCATCCAGTATATGGTACTTTGTTATAGAATACTGAGCTGACTGAGATACCATCTAAAATTCTAAAATAGTTTAATCATTTGTTTTCTTCAATCATTGTTCCTAAGTGATCAGATTATCATTAGAAGCTATCTATGGAATCCAGGATAGCTATTTTCATAAGATATCCTAAAGAGAAGTAAGAAAGATCATTTGCCTAAACATGAATTTTATAGTCACATAAGGTGCTCAAACATCTCATTAAAGAAAAACCTGCCTGATGATGTAATTCCACTAATTTCAAGGAACAGTGTGTTTGTGAGTATTTAACAAGAATAAAAACACAGGCAGATAAAAGGGAAAAACAGAATTTTTGGATTATTGCTGATAGAGCCTTCCCTAACATTTGTGGGACTGGGGCAAGAGTACATACAGAGGTTCACATATCATATGTCTTTGTAACAACCTGGAAAGCCAGGTCTGAAAATCAAATTCTGAGACTCCTTAACATTCTGAGTGAGACCATGACCATATGGGAAAAGTATGTGGCCCTTTTGCCCTTCTCCCTTCTCTTCTTTCCCCTAACTTCTCCACACTTCATGTTGCAAATTTCTACATACATGTAGACATTCTAGCCTGAACACTCCAAGTTCTCCCCAAATCCCAACAAAGAGTTACCCTTTGGCCATGCCTTGGACCTATGATAATGTTATCATCTGCCCTTAAGAGAGTGCACTTGCAGAAGAGAGCCACACTGGCCCCCAATGCACTGAATAAGCACTTCAGGGTACCAATAACCATAACATGTTATACAAGAGAGAGTACAACTTCTGAATAGGTACATCCCCTTAGGCCCACAGATCTCTCTTGCCAATAGACAAGGCACAGCTAGAGGAGGCACAGAGCAGAGTCCTCTCAATTTTGGGCTTGGTGCAGCAGCCCCTCTTAGCATGTCTAAATAACTGATTAATGAAATGTCTTGCTTTTTAAGGAAATTGGTTCTCATAAAAGGAATGCATACATACACAAAATCATCTCCTTCAGAGCTTCACTCTAGAAAATAGTCCTAGGCTGCATGATGAAAGAGGTGATAAAAGATTTGCAAGAGACAAAGATGGATTTATGAAAGTTCTAAGAGCATGATGTGAGGAAAGAATATTCCTTATATAAAGAAAAAATAATGATGATAGCAGATAGCAGATAGATTTCACATCATGGGCTGCTATTATATCTTCTCTCATTAATTCATTTCATTCATAGTCTTAAGAGACCTACAATTCTACCACACTTAGATAATGACAAGAGGACAAATAGAATGTCACTGTAGGAGTTCCTTCTCACCATTAGTGATTTTGGAACCTTCTTGAGTAAACTAGATACATCAATATAACAGCAATAGAACACAATGAGGTGATTAGTATTCAAGCACTAAAACAGCGTGCATGATTTCAGTAATGGTAGATAGATCCAGTATGAAGTGGCCATGAAAAGATCCTTTAATTCCAACACAGACTTGATAAAATTAATAAGGTTTTATGGTTTCTCAGGGAAATATCTTTGCTTCTTAAGAGTAGTTTCTCAATGTACACTTCCTAATATGACTCTAACTTACTTCTATTAAAATAAAAAGAATTCAGACAATCTAACCAGGCAAAGAGAAAACTGAATGTCAGAAACTCAGAGGCTACTTCCAACTGTGTTCAACTTCCTCAAATGACATCAATGGACATATACATGGTGATATAATACACACACACAGTTCATATCATCTATAGGTTTATATCTTTAATGAGGAATTTTCCTGCCATAAAAAGAAAAAAATCCTAACATTTGCAGCAGTATGAGTGAACTGGAGATCATTGTGTTAAGTGAAATAAGTCAGGCACAAAAACAAACTATGACATATTCACTCATATGTGAAAGCTAAAAAAAAGTTGATTTTATAGAAATAGCAGGATAGAAGTCACTAAGGATTAGGATGGGGAGGGGAGATGAGAAATAGAGGGAGGTTGGATAATAGGCATCAAAATAGAGTTACATAGGAAGAATAAGTTCTAATATTCTATAGCACAGTAGGGTGACTATAGTTCACAGCAATTTATTATATTTTTATAAAGAACTTTAAACAAGGAGTTTGAAGATTCTCAACACAAAGAAATGATAAATGTTTAGGGAGACAGGTATGCTAATTATTCTGATTTGATCATTACACATTCTCTAAATGTATTGAATTATCATACTGTTCCCCATAGATTTTTATAATTATTATACTTCAATAATAAATTAGGAATGTTAACAATGACATGTACTTGATAAAATGTCCTTGAATGTTTAACAATCACAATGGAGAGTATACAATGTAAGATATGTTCACATTAGATACAGATTAGATGTTGCTTACTGAAGAATACAAAAGGTTATTGTTTTAGTTGTATAACTCCTCTAGAAACTCACTAATACAAGGTTCTGTATTAAACATGAAATTTCAAGAGGTCTTTGAGAATTACAGGAACTTTAAAAAGTTACTTCAGATCCCAATTACCCTGAAAGGAAGATAATACTCTAGATGCTAAAATGAGAAACTTCAGGGTATGAATCAAGGACTAAGGGATTCATCAAGAATATGGTCTAGAAAGAAAAAAGCACAAGATATGTCTTAATACAGAGGAAAAAATGGAGATGAAGAGTGATGTGCAAACAAAGGAAAACGGCCAAGAAGCACCTATATCAGCTATACTAAAACAGTGTTTTGGGGGACACCTGCAGAGAAAGGATCAGTAACAGATGTGCAGGTCCTCCATTACTCATTCAGCCTAGGACAGCCTGCAGAGATCTAACAGGACTGGATGTCAGGCTCTGGGCTTGATTACAGAAGCATCAGCCTCTGCCTTTGTATAAAGGCCAGAATGCAATTGTAATATGACTTGCCAAAATCTAGGCTCCCACTCTTGTCAGCTCAGCATTAATAACTGGGAGAAGCACCAAGATCTTCATTTGTTGGATAGGGAAGCTGGGATCTAAGCCTTGTGGTTGCAGTTAAATGACATCACAAACTATCAACAAGATTCACTAAATTAACTATTATATTTGTGGAAGCAACTATCATTCTCCTTACATAGTTGGAATAGTTTCGCAGAGTTCTAAGCAAGCTTTGCAGCAGACTTAAATTGACTGCTGTGTGCACCATAACAAAACTAATTTCCATAGAGATATTCAGATCATCTCCCTTCCTGCGAGGCCAATTTTCAGGGCACAAGTCTTAAAATAACCCTTCCTTTAAAGTAAATTATTGTAGTGGTTTGAACCTCATGTTTGAATGCTTGGTCCCCAGCTAGTGGTACTGTTTAGGGAGGCTGTGGGACCTTTAGAAGGTGGGTCCTAGCTGGTGGAAGTAGGTGACTGGAGGTGGACCTTTGAAGGTGACACCCAGCCCCAGTTCCAGTCTTGCTTTCTCTACTTCTTGGTCTACCATTATGTGAAGAGTTCTCCTCTGTCACATGTTCCTGTTGCATGCTCTGACATGCTTTTCCCTGCTACTGTAGTCTGAAATCCTCTGAAACCAAGTACTAAAATAAATCTTTCCTCCTTTAAGTTGTTTCTGTGAGTCATTCTGTCACAGTGACAATAATACAGTTATTTAGGTAAACATGACTGTGGGAAAAACATTTAAAATTGATTTAAAGAAAGCAAAGGAATCATATATTTCAGTAGAGGCAAAACAGGAGGCAGCTCTAGTTCTTCACTTCTCCATATTCATGCCCTTTGCCATGTGACTTTTTTGTTCCTCCCAGCGAGCACTCGAGAATATTTTCCTGTCATTTGATTCTTGGTTCAGTGATGTGATTTATTTTGACATTAGGATGTAAGCAGATGTGACACAAGCAGATACATGAAAAAGTACTATGAAGTAAATTTCGTCCCATGAACTTCTGTACTGTCAAGAGGAAGGCATGGCCGGTGGCCCAAGGAAGAATACTAGGGATGTGTGGGTCAGAGCTCCCTAGTCAAGCTCAGTATGGACTGGCCACATTCTGGGCTTTTCCACAAACCTGAGAGGCAACCCAATAGCAGCAGCAGAACCACTTGGCTGGTCCAAGCTCTGATCAGCTACCCTCCAATATGAATGATATATTCAAAAGAAATAATTATTTTTGTTTTAAGTACTGAGTTCTGGGGTGATCTGTTAAAAAAAAACAATAAGTGATACAATGTTCAAAACTACCTGGAGGAAGTATTTTTGCATTGATCATAATAAAGAAGGTTAAGAGAGATGACATTGAAGCACTAGAGGGAAATTCTTTAGCAATGACATCAGTGCATATAAATAAAGGCTATCAGAAAGGCAATTAGAGCATCTGAAGTGCCAAAACTACATCAGTATTGCTAATTAGAGGAAATAAAACAAGTGTCATTAGACAAGGCTCAAGAGCTATCCATGCTCATATGAACCTTTATGCTATTATTATGCCCCAGAGAGCAGTCTTCATTTTGTCCTTACTAAATCTTTTTTAAGGTAACAAGGTTCTGCACTTCATCTTGCAAAGCAATATTTCTTTATCTTCCACAAAGATGTGTAACCATGATAATAGTATTAAGATGATTTATAAGCTAAAAGGGCTGAGAAAAGACCAAATATACCCATATTTCCATGTTGTCACCATTTCCATAAAAGTCTTAGCACAATTCCATCAAGCTAATGGTGCTTAATATATATTAGTGCACATTTTCCTAAGAAGGAAGAAATAAAACTTAAAGAAATAATCCCACTCTGAGGCAAAATTGGTTTACTATTCAGGACACCATCAGCTGCAGGGATTAATTTGACAATTTTTAGGTCTAGTTCATACATTCAAAGATTTTCCTTTGTTTATCAATATAATTCTCTATTCTTTCTGGGAAAAACCTTTACCTTACTATTTCTGTTAATACCACAGGATCAGAAGAATCCAGGTAGATATCTGGAATCAGATCAAATTAGTCAGATGCTTCTGCATGTTCTGTGTTAAAAAATGAAAACCAGCCGGGCGTGTTGGTGCACACCTGTAATCCCAGCAGCTCAGGAGGCGAAGGCAGGAGGATTACAAATTCAAGACCAGAGGCAGTCTGCATAATTTAGGGAGACCCTGTGTCAAAAAGTAAAAAAATGGGCTGGAGGCGGAAGCTCAGTGGTCCAGAACTTGCAAAGCATGCAGGCGGGAGGCCCTGGGTTCAACCCCCAGTACCATGAAAAAAAGAAAGAAAAGAAAACTATAAAAGAAAGGAGAGCTGATGCTTTCACCCCAAACCACATAATGATATTGTATCATCCACATAGATAAGTATTCAAGATGTAGAATAGATGAGAGGATGGGTGGCCCTATGTTATACAGCAATTTAGAAGAAATTGTAATTTTAGGCTATAGTCATTACAAAATTCTTCATGGAGGAAAGAGAACATATATTAGGCTTCAAATAAAGGAAAGATTTTGATTACCATAGTAAAGGGAGACAGGTTGCCCCTGCCAAAGGAAGACAGTGAAAAAAATGGGGAAAACATAATTAAAATAAATTTTAGTAAAGGAAGTTGTTGTTGCTAGGTGCTGTCGATTTGGGTCTAACTCATAGTGATCCTATGTACAACAGAACAAAACACTACCCAATACAGTGCCATGCACATGCTCTCTTACATTTCAGCCCATTGTTACAGTCACTATATTTCTTGTCATTTTGAGTCATGCCACATCAGCAAAAGGAGGTCCCAGGGGCTTTACTCCATTCTCATCATTAAAGTCAACTCTATTTTCAGGAGTCAACTCTTCTCCAGTAGTTTCTTGAATGCCTGTCAACCCAGGGTGCTCATTTTCCAGCACTATATTTGTCAGTGCTTCTCTGTTTTCAAAGGCTAATTGTTTCAGAAGTGGGCTGCTGGGTTCTTCTCCTAGCCTATCTTAGTCTAGAAGCTCATCTGAATCCTGTCTACCACAGATAGCCCTGCTGGTATCTGAAATACTGGTGGCATGGTTTTCAGCATCACAGCAACACACAAGCCTCCACAGTACAACAAGCTGACAGGCACATGGGGGAGTAAAGGAAGAGTAATCAATATTCTTATACTGTCAGAATGATACCTCTTTAGACCATGGACAAACATTAATTTCATCCTGGTCACTTAATGTCTTTCTCATGACTTCTCACCTTATTTTAGAAGTGCAAGGACTTCTTTATATTATGAAATACACACCTCCATGAAACAGAAGTGAGAATTAAGAATATTTTAAAGATAATAAATGAGTGACAAAACATACATGACTTTCCTAAGATCATTTAACTTCAATCTTCCCTTTCTCCTAAAATCTACCTCTGTCCTATCTTTGATTCTGAAAAATAGAACTGCACCAATTTCCCGCCTTAAGAAACATAATCACAGGGTTGGGCGCAGTGGCGCATGCCTGTAATCCCAGGAGCTCGGGAGGCAGAGGCAGGATCGCAAGTTCAAGACCAGAGGCAGGCTGCATAATTTAGCGAGACCCTGTCTCAAAAAGTGAAAAAATGGGCTGAGGGTACAGCTTAGTGGTCCAGCACTTGCAGAGCATGCAAGCGCGAGGCCCTGGGTTCAACACCTCCAGTACTGAAAAAAAAATAAAACATAATCACATAAATGAATGGAGTATACCAACTAACAAGAACAATTAATGGAATTTTTGATGAAATAGATCCCCATACTTCATTAGACTTCATTAGGCATCTAATAACCTGACATTCCATTTCCATGGAAAAAAATAAAGCAAACTCTGAAACTTTCTAGTTATAGCTTTGAGCCAGTATCTTTTCCTTTCTTACTTTCTTATCATACATAAAACATCTAAAGCTTCAATATTTAGACTCCCAAACATTTCTGCTTTCTGAGAGTATTATTATTCACAGAAAGGCTGTGGTTGTGATATAAATAATAGTAGGTCATAAAGCAACCTTTCCAACTTTTTCTAGCTGTGGGGTGGGAAGAGGTAGGCAGTGTGGGAATTAGAGCAAGGGGACAGGAGGAACTCTGGGATCTTATTAACTAAATCATCTCCCTGCATGAAAACACCACCCATGACAAAAGACAGAGCTCTGCTTCACAAACTTCTGAAAACCAAAGCTTTCAAGCTAATATTGCTTCAGGGTCCATCATTCTGCCAGAGGTGGCAACACCTTAATTTGTCACAGTCAAGCAGACAAATTTCTTTAAGGTCTGATTACTGTTGTTCTATTCTACTGTCTCTGGCCACAGCTGCTTGCTGATACAACAAACATGCTGGAGATCAACTTGAGGGACATCAAACAGAGCTCATTACTGTGAATTGCCTGCTGTGTTAACTATTCCAGCAAGAGTGATGTGATTCAGGTAAGAGTATTTGATAGGACACAGACTGTCCAAATGTTTCTGCAGTCTTTGCTGTGATGCCTTGAGGAGAAGGATGCTGATGAGCAGATATCTGTTTCCCTGACACTGAACATTGAATTTGAGACACTAATTCAAAATATATGAAATGCTTCATCCTTCTTCCTATTAGAGTGCATAAATCAATCTCTCAGTGCACAGAGAGCTGAACTATGAGCACAGAGAATTTCCCTCAAGAAGTATCCAGAGAGATTTCCTTCATGGTCATGTCAAATAACCTCTGTAGCAAATCCCACCCTAGGTTTTCAGGGTCCTTCACCTGCATCTAATTCAAGGGACTCTGGTTTAGCCAAGAGACGAATATAGAAAAAAAAAAAAGACTTGAGGCTCAAAGCTCTCTCTGTCATGCATATTTTCCTGTTCAAAGCTCTAGATACTGTTTCAGTTTAATTTTTTCACCAAAGAATAAAACTAGGACAAAGTTTTTGTGTGGTTTCCTGAAAGGCTATGAGGGAAATAATACTTAACTCTGGCATATTATGTAAGAATGTGCAGTTAAGAGTTGAAAGAAGCCAATATTTACAATGCTATTTAGAAACGATAGGACAGTTAGTTATAAAACCTTACAAAATCTTCATAATAACTCTCATCCAAGGGCCCTTGCTGTGGGATCAACTCACAGTAGGATGCTGCTTTACAACAAAGACATTTAGTGGTTGGATAATGGCAGCCAAATAAGCAAAATGTTTAGAATAGGGCTTGCAACTACCCAAAGAGGGAGGCTCTCTGCTGAGGCTTTCCCTAGGGAAAAAGCTGTGCTTTAAGAATAAGGGTCTGACAAATCAACATTTTCAGGATATTTGAAGTCCATAGGAATATGTCATCACTTATATGAGAATAAAAGTAAGTTAGATTCAGGTGTTAACAGGCACATACTCTTTAAAGTCATTAGAGTTATGATGTGCCTGCTATTTTCTTCTTACCACAACTTTCCTCATCAGTACTGCAATCTGTTTCTTTCCCCAAATCTCTATTCAAATCATCTCATGAGAATAGAATTTTTCCTTTATTTTTATTCTCCTTTATTTTTATTTTCCTTAATTTTTATTCTTTATTTTTATTTTTATTTTATTTTCCTTTATTTTTATCTTATAGATTAAAATATTCTATATTTTAATCATTTCCAGAGATTTCCTTCTCTGTTGAATCTTCCCTTGAATTCACCTCTCTCTTGATTTCTTTGACATGATCCTTTCCTGTTTGTCCTCCCAACTAATCCCTTCCCATATCCCTTGCTGCTTCCACTTTCTTCTCCTGACCACAGAGTTATGCATTGCTTCTCCTGACATCCAAAAGACAAATGGGCCAAATAAGGCTGACCATTAGAATTGCCTAGTCACACTGAAAAATCCAGGCACCAGACACAGTGGTGCATGCCTGTAATCCCAGTGACTTGGGAGGCTGAGGCAGGAGGATCATGAGTTCAAGGCCAGAGGTAGCCTGCATAACTTAGTGAGACCTGGGGGTACAACTCAGTGGTGGAGCACTTGCCCTGGGTTCAACTCCTAATACTGAAATAAATAAATAATAAAATAAAAATCCTGATGCCCTGGGTGCACTCCCTGACCAGTTCAATCAGAATCTCTGAAGTGAAACTCAGGCATCAGATTTTTTTTCTTATTTTCTCATAAAGTTATAATTCACATATCATTAAATACACAGATGTTTTATATCATTTGGTTAATGCATACTACTATGTAACACACTCCCTTACCACAGTATGGAGAATTCCTGTCACCCAGAAAGTTCCTACCTTTACAATCAATCCTCACCTTTACTGCCTCCCAAAGATAACCACCGTTCTAATTTTTTATCACCAAGGATTATTGTTCCCCATTCTAGAACTTCACATGAATGGAACCATACAGTATACACCTCTTGTATCTAGCTTCCCTTACAATATTTTTGGGGCCCATCTGTTGTAGCATACCAGTAGTTTGTTCCATTTTATTGCTGAATGGTAACCCTTTATATGAATATACCTTGATTTTTTTAGATCCATTCTCCTATGATGCAATCTGACTTGTTTTCAGTTTGAGGTTATAAATAAGATTGGCATCAATACTCTTGGGCAAGTCTTATTATGTATATGTATTTTCATTTTCCTAGGGGCTGAACTGCTGGAACATAGGGCAAGTCTTTCTAATATTATCTATTCTCATGGGTACATAATATCAGCATCAGTAGTATTTAAAATTCCCCAGGTGTTTCCAAAGTGTAGTCAAAGCTAAGAACCATATTTCTACATAATGATCCCCACAGAGCATGTCTAAGTCTAAACAATCACAGTTAGAAGTGTCCAAAGAGGATACATTAACTCTCCTTCACAAAAAGTGTGAAAACAGTGGGTGCAAATCAGGAATAGTATATAGGCAGTGCTTCTTAACCCTTAATGTCCAAATAGATCCCATGGAGCTTTTGTTAAAATCCAGCTTCTAATTTAATAGTCTAGGGTGGGGCCTAAGGGTCCTCATTTCTGAGAGGCTCCCACACAATGTGAAGGTAATTAGCATTCTGGAAACAATACTCTGAGTGATAAGAAACTGACTATACAGTCAGCTTCTATATTAGATAAGAGATTAGAGTAAAATTGAGAGTCCTTACAAGCTATATTCCAGTGACATCCACAACCTCCATTCTAATCTCTTCCATGGGCTGTAGTTAATGAACACTTTTATTTGGATGCCTGGACATTATATTAATGCCACATCCATAAGTAAAATCATTAGACTCCCAACAAGAGAGTTAAAATCTCCCTGTTCATTCTTTAAAATATGACTAACCTGGAAGTTCTGCATATCAAAGCTATCATTCTCCTTGTCACTGTGCTTTCTCCTTCATGACCAGTCATCATCAAGACTTTTCAAATTTCCTTTGACTTAATTCAACCAATACCTACTATACATCCACTCATCTGTGAAATGCACAATAGGAGGTACTGTGGAATGCAAAGAATAGGCCCCACACTCTAGTAAGGGAGCAGATGCCAAAGAATAGGTAATAGAAGATGTTGTTGTTGTTGTTGTTGTTAGGTGCTGTTGAGTCAGTATCCTACTCATAGCGACCCTCATAGGGTTTTCAATGGCTGACTGTTTTGGGATTACCTTGGGAGTGGATTGCCAGGTCCTTCTTCCATTTTTGCGGTGCTGGGAATTGAACTCGGGACCTCAGAGACTGCAGTGCAGCACTCTACCAACTGAGCTAAATCCCAGCCCAAATAGAAGATAGAGACATGAAAAACCCCTCCTATAAGGTTGGTCTACTTTGCACTCCAACTGTTTAAAATGCCAGTAAAGCTCCTGTGCCCACTGCTGTAGTATCCTTTTATGAGGGGAATGACACCACATTTTCCACACCCTAACTGCCTATGCACACCCTACTTGGGCTTGCCTTCCCCAAGAAAAACTTTCATGATATTATTCCTCTGCTCATAAGCATAAACCATTTACCCATCCTAGTG